>JAAAKG020137432.1:0-12903 GCA_010014905.2 Druon quercuslanigerum
TAAGAATACTCAATTAGCTTGAAATCTATGTTTTATTAACTTGAATTAATTATTACCGTACCGTAAATTAAAATTGTACAAAAAGTTAAACATTTGAAGAAACAACTACATTATTCTAAAATTAGTCTTAACTTATGTTTTTGCAAATAATAATAAATTGTTAAAAAATTGTTTCTGTTTAATTTAATATATTATTGTTTTTGCATAATTAGAAGCTTAAAAATATGTTTAAAAAATCGAAAGAATATTATTATCAGTAAAAGATCGTATTTTATGTATTAAAGACAACTTCTACGCGTATCAAAAACTTCAATACAATAATTATTACACTTGTAAACACACAAACCCCAATTTTTCACTTACGGAGTCTGATAGCTGGCAGATTCTTTTTGTTACGTGTCATCCCCTAACAGAACGAAGTGTTGTACATTGCACGAGATAAGCTAAGAGGCAATAAAGTTCAGGGTAATAACCTTGTCTTTGCATATAGCGGACTCGGTATCATTTTCTGAACTAGATGCGTATGTAAAAAATGTAGGCTCTGCTGAAACAATTAATTTTACGTAATTTCTTCTCTAATAATATTTGTCTAGCTTCTCGGTCATTTCACCAAAAGCGAGTCTGCTGGCAGAGCGTACTGATCAGAGGTACTATCAGTGACGTATATTCATGATACTGTATCACAACATAAAAAACGACGATCTTGTTGTTGTCAATACTCGTATAGTTTTCTTCCTGTCCTGAAGAAATTGTGTATGGTGCAATGGAAAATTTTATACAAAATTTCTTTGATGTGCACAATTTCTGTTTTCGGCAAATTATTTCCTTGAGAAAACATACCTTAAAATGAGTTCAGACAGACTTTCATGACAAAATGCAAACCCGGTTTTTTATAATTTTTTTACGATCAAACTTAATACCCTCCAGCAACTGATATTGACAAGTGTATTATAGCAATTAAAACAATTGCCACTAAAAAAAGACGCTAAAATTTTTCACACGTGCGTCCTGTATTGCATAATTCGACAGCGTTTTTCTTATATTCTGATGGCGAAACAAAACGCACACGCTGGTTTGCCAGAACCCGCTACAAAGAGCCAAACGCCTTCTTTCTGTAAGTGGTTTTTCACCACAATTGTTAATATTAGATAATTATCAATATGCTAATAACGCTGCAAGTCAACCATACAATACATGTAATGTACAAACACCGATTTTATGTATTATTTTTGCCGATATCTTTTACTACATTTTTGAAATGGCACTAGTTACTTAGTTTTCTTCTTTCAATTCCATTTCTCTTTTTCGTATTTTATTTCAAACGATAAACGTATTTGGTGGAAAAAATTAACAGATACCATAAACTAAGTAAATCTAAGTAGAAAAAAAACTAAAAATATCTTAAAGCAATTATTTTTAAGTTGTCTGTACTCTTCCAGAAAAACTTTCGACCCCGAATTTTTTATTATTTCAATAAGGGGGAATAATTCTTACTGAAGAATGGGGCATAACATTATAGCATTAAATGCTTCTTCTTAACCCTTGAAGGTCCAAGCCATTTTTCCGCTGAACAAAAATTATTTTCTCTTGTATACTAAATAAAAAGTAGTTGAATTTTGTCAAAATGATGAACGTTACGACAGAGCGACATTGGTCTTTATGGGGTACAAAACAGCATAACTTCTATGTATATAAACTTAAACAAATTCTTTATTTGCATGTTTAAATTAAAAACTATTTATAAACGAATTATATAAATCAACTTACTTGTTATAAAAAGCATGAAAACAGTTGCTATTAGCGACCTAGCATAAGAAGAGGTCACACATACAACATTTGATTCTTGTGTTGAATGCCATTTACTTTAATTTTAAATGTGTATTTATGAACTCGGGGTTAGCATACAGGCTAAGCACAAAGCCCTAAATCTGTGTAAAGATTTATGGCTCAGACAAAAATACTCTAAAATTCATTCTTATTGACGAATGGCCGACGGGACATTCCTCGATTTCTGTTTTGGTCAATTCCTCAACCTTACCGCTGTGCATGTTTATTTTCGCCCTTATTGACAGCAATGAATCTTTTTGAAATAGTCCCCGAAAAAACTGATGTCTGTTTGCTAATTTTTCCAATACTGCCCATACGTCACCATTAGGCGTTGCTAAGACAATTTGTTCTACGGTTGGCAAGCTTATAATATTATATTTTTGAAGTTGGTTTCTCTTTTTTAATCCTATAAGCTTGTTTTGAGGAAAAACGTATGTTTGAAGTTGAAATGTCCTGTTTGGATTATTCAAGGGAATAAGTCGAATAAGTCCAAGTTCATCAAATGTGTATTGAAGTACGCGAGGAAAAGTTTGCCTGAGAGAAGAAACGATAGACGAAGCAGAAATATGACGTCTGGTAGAAGGACTCCTTGACCTAGAACGAAGAGGGGACTCATGACGTGACGAAGATTCGCCAAAAGAATGCAGTCTGCTAGAAGCAGCAGAAGGTTCAGACAAGAATACTCTAAAATGCGTTTTAATTGAGTTTCGCATGCCGACAGGAACTTCCTCGATTTCTCTTTTGCTCATTGCTTTAACTCTACCGCTATTTATGTTCATCTTTGCCCTTCTAGGCGGCGATGAATCATCCTCAAATAGTCCCCGAAAAATCTGACTTCTGTTTGGTAATTTTTCCAATACGGCCCATGCTTCACCATCAGGCGTTGTTAAGACAATTTGCTCTTCAATTGGCAAGGGTATAAGTTTCTGACTTTGGTTTCTCAATCCAATGGGCTTGCCTTGAGAAAAAACGTATCTTTGAAGTTCAAATGTCTTGTTTTTATTATTGCAGGGAATCAGTCGAATACGTTCAAGTTCATCAAAGTTGAATCCAAGCACGCGAGGAAAAGTTTGTCTGAGTAGAGAAACGCTGGATGAAGCAGAACGAAGAGGGGGCTCGTTAGGTGGTGAAGGCCCGCCTGAAGAATACGCTCTAGGAGGAGAAGAAGAAGAAGGTCCAGAAAGAGGAAGATCATGATTAGCGTCGCCGTAAGGCAAACCCCCGGACTGTGAACTTAATCCTGCAACAAGATACAGAGACTTACATTTTTGAAGTATTTAATTGTATTTTGTTACATTTATCATAGGTTGTAAATGCAAATTTAATTAAGGAATCAGATTCTGCTAACACCTAATAATTATTTACACTTAAAGCCGACTTTAAGTCGCTGAAAAAACATTATATATAGATTGAAAGAATTGTTTCAGTCTACGAAAATGTAAATCATATTTTTTCAATATGTTTAGAGGTTCGGCATCCTCCTTAAAGTTTATAAATATTTTTCATTATACAACTTTTTGCTCACAATTATTTGTATACATAAATTGTTTAAAAACGTTATGAGATGTTTGGTTACTTGCTTTTTTTATGAATTCAACAATTGAAAAGTTGGCGAACAGTGGAAAGTTTTAGAAAAACGCAACTATATTAAATTACTATATTATAAGAAAGTATAAAGAATAAAAATAGTTTGCTTCAACACTTATGTTTGCACAATTTTGTTAATTTTTACTTTTCCCTAAATTGAAAGTAGAAAAAAATTAATGCTAAGTTGTTGAAAAAATCATGCTTCTCAAGCAACAATGATCTTCAGCATTTCTCTCTGAAAATATTATTATAAATGATGCTTAAATTGATAATTTGTTCTCGAGACACTACGTATTAAATTTAACTAATATTCAAGATTTTAAATTCAAGTTATAAAAATATAATTTTTCTAAAGGGGGTTGTAGTGTTAGTTCGTTCAAAAAAGGCAATTTTCAAAGAATTTTTTAAGAAAACATGGTTTTTAAAAATTTATTTTAGTAAATAGTACATAATAAAACAACATTTTAAGAATATTTTAAAAATTTTAGGTGAAAAATAAGCCGTGCCACGCAGAACTCAATACTGCATCATCTGAAACCAAAAATTAAAAAAAAATTTAATTATTTAATGTGTTTCCATAGGTAGGAACGATGAGTTTTATTATTTCGTATTTTTTAAAAAGTTTTTGTAACATTTTGAAGAGAAAACAGAAATTTTCGAATAAATCGGCATTGTTTATTGCTACATAAAAAATAATAATTGTGAAAATTAATAAATCTTAGCGCTGCAACCTTTTGAATTATGTACAGAAATAGTGTATAAAATTGCATAAGGGTCGATCCAGTACGTTTTCAGTTACAGTTGGCCTGGGCTTCAAAAACGTCGATCGCGAGAAAAACGCTTCAAAGTTTTTCATAGTAAAAGAACCGAAATTAAATACTAATAGATTAGAAATTTTTTAAATATACTCACACGGAATCATCAATTCCAGGTAAAATCATCTGCCAGTTAATCCCACTATTCAGATAAACGAAAGGTACGCGCTCCAGCACTCAGCCGTGTCGGAGCGGTCGAAACGTCACTCACAAATAATACCACATCTTTCTCAATTTTGATCCGATTAACTTAAAATTTGGAAGCAAGATTCTTAAGATGTTGTACGCTCATTTTATAAAATCAATAACCAAGCCTTTATCGGCAAATACCTTGCTACCCGCTTAAGGGAAATGCGTGTTGCACTTTATGCGGCTTGTGGAACCTCTATAAATAATGTTTTTCAACAACAAAATATTAGGTTTAGATTTTTTGCAATTTGACCATTCTTTTGGAAACAAATAAAGGTTAGTTTTTAAGCATTTTTAAGGCATTGTACGTTGCAAGGCAAAATCTCTTATAATTAATTAATACTAAATAATGGATACGATGCAAACTCTGTTGACGTGCATGTGCATGTGTACATCTGACACGGTTCCATATGCATGCGTCTATATTTGCAATAGTAACATATGTTCATAAGTACATTTAGTGTGGTACCATATGTGCCCTAGTCTTCCATTTTTAAAATCTGATCCCACCAATTTAGATCTGCAGTGTTTCGAAGGTCTTATCATTGCGTCTAAGTCTTAGCTTGCGCTGTTGATAGTGTTCAATTTGTGCACGTGCAGAGTTAAGAGTTTCCTATTTGTGCACATTGAAGTTAAAACTAGCAGAAATAAGTTGACGAAAACACGGATTTTCACAATTCGGCTAACTAAATATTTCTATTTGCGGGTTTACAGATATACCATACACTATTATATTTACCAATGGAATTTAGAATAACGGCAAACGATGTGGCCAGAGTACACGCAATCTTCATCTTTTCCAATTAGAGGAACAACTAATTATTCTTTGTATTAAAGAATTTGGTTAACGATGAAATCATATTATATTCCAAAGAATATTCTATAACTTCTATCAGTCTATAGAATCTGTACTATAGACGTTATCTCTTATATTACTGGCGTCAGCGTTGTCCTCGTGAGATATTTACATTTGGAAAGAGTCAGTTTCAACTGAAAAAATGTGAATTCACATTTATTTATAACTGATGCCGTCATTTATGTAGTCTTTTAAGTTTAAAAAAGGTGGTTTCTACATGATAAAGTGTATAGCTGGGTAAGCATAAAAAAATGCCCCAAATGAAAAATATCATTTTTTATCCACTATATATAAAGTATATTAACTTTTTCACCTAAGATGTAACATCCCAACTAAAGTTTTAATTTTTGATTTTTAAAACGGCCATCAATAACTTTCTCGATGTATTTGTGATAATTTTTAGCGCCAAAAACCTTATCCAAGTCAAGAGAAACCTATTCTTATTCCAAGTGTGGAATTATTTTAAAAATATAATAATAAAATTGTGAGGGCTATTTTCAATATCCTTTCAGCATTGAGGCCGACTACAATAATCGGTCACGGTCTGCTGATTAGCACATAGTAAATAGCAAGCTGAGCCAATTATCAATAATTAAATTTATTATAAAAACTAATTTTTAATGAAATAGTAAAGTCCTAAAGTTAAAAATTCGCATTTTCAACTAAAAAGGTAAATTTTTAGCTAAAAAAACTACTTTTTAGCAAACGTTAAAACGAATTTTACAAAATAGAATTAATTTTAAAATAAGCAGTTTAGTTTTCAATCAAATATTCAAACAATTTTATCACAGTGGTTACATTTTAAATGAAAATAAGTAATTTTAAACAAAGAAGGTTTTTGTAACCGAATAGTTTACTTTACAATCAAATAATTAAATTTTCTACTTTAATAAGAAATAATAAGAAATAATATTAAATGATTTTTTTAAACTTGATCCTGCGACCAAAACTGTTAATTTTTTATGAAAAAAGATTACTTGAATTTTTCATTGAAAAAGTAGTAGAATATAATAGAAGTTCAAATGTCTTGTTTTCATTATTGCAGGGAATCAGTCGAATAAGTTCAAGTTCATCAAATTTAAATTCAAGTATGCGAGGAAAAGTTTCTCTGAGGGGAGAAAGGCTGGATGAAGCAGAACGAAAAGTTAAAAAGGACTAGTTACTTTTTAATTTTCACGTTATCAGGTTAATCAGAAGGTATTATTTTTATGCGAAAGCTGACTATCGCAGATTTCTTTAAGTCTTCACGCTATGAGATGTTTGTTAAATTTCATTTCTTGTGACTTCACTAAGTGAAAATTTGGCAAACAATGAAAAGTTTTAGAAAAAACGTTACTACGTTTCATTACTATAGTATAAGAAATGTACAGATACTAAAAATTATTTGTTTCAAAACTTATGTTTTCTAAATTTTGTTTGCTTTTACTTTTCCTTGAGTTGTAAGTGAAAAAAAAGCAATGCTTAATTCGTTAAGAAATCATGTTTCTGAAGCTGAATTAGTTAAACCCAGGCTTATATTAAAAGTTGTACAAAATATGCAACATTTAAAAAGGTCTTCAACGATCTGCATTTTTTTCTATGAAATATTATTATAAATGATACTAAAATTGATACAATGTGATCGGGACAATACGTATTAAATTGACCTTATATTCACGATAAAAATGCCAGTTACACAAATGTATTTTTTGTGAAGGGGTAAGTAGGGATAATTCGGGCAAAACTAGACCATATTGAAAGAATTTTTTTTAGAAAAACCGGTTATTGCAAATTTATTTCAGTAATCGGTACATAAGAAAACAACATTTCAAAAATATTTTAAAAATTTTAAGTAAAAAAATAAGCATTCTTAAGCTTGTGAGACCAAATTTTTGGATACGAACAGAAAAAAGTAACTTTGCCATGCCACGCAGAACTCAAGAATGGATCATCCGAAACCAAAAATAAAAAAATTTCATCATTTTATGGTATTACCTAGGTCGCAACGCTGACTTTTATTATTTTATATTATTTAAAAAGTTTTTGTAAATGTTTAAAGAGAAACAACTATTTTCGAGAAAAAAATCGACGTTGTTTATAGCTAAATAAAAAATATTAGTCGTCGAAATAGTTTACCAAATTTCTTAACGGTCGATCCAGTAGATTTTAAGTTACAGTTCGCCCCCGATTCAAAAACGTCGTTTCTGGATACAAAGCACTTTTTCCCAGACAAATAGGGAATTCCTCACTCCCTACTTCATGTTGATCTAACGTTTTGGGATGCTCTCCGTGGATGGCTGTCTGTCTACACAGCCTTTCTGGTTTCTCTGTAGTTTTAGCCCTGATGTGCAAAGGCCGAACTGGGGACAAATTCAAGGGCACGTTGTCAAGATCTACTTTACGGATCATGTTGTGAAGCGCATCATCTTGCATTTTGTTTTGTCTCGCTTACTGTGGTGCATTCGGTTACACGTCATTTCTACGCGAACGGTTTTTTTTTATTAAAGGACGGTGCTAGAAAATTTGATGACCACTAATGAGTTTGCAAGGACATAAATGACATAGTTTTTGACTGCCCTGATTTTTTTCCGACTTGAGGGAGCACTTCAGAATCAATCTGAAGCTTGTGGTAAACGGTATTTGTTAGGCTTTTCTCAAGTATCAGATATGAGTAGGGTGGGTCAAAAAACAAACTTTTTCGTATTCAACTTCAGCCCGGGATGGAAAATGTTATGTTTGTTGTCAGTTTAACCTGTGAAAAATTTCTATATTACTATATACTATATAAGCCTTATTCGGCCTTGAAAGTGTTTCATTCACAGTATCTTTTTTTTGCAAAAGTGCACATTTTCATAGAATTTACATGTATTCCTTCGCCCTCCTTTTAGAAAATAATTTTAGGAAGAAGACTCTGGATTCCCCACGAGTAGGTGAGTACATATTGAATCTTAAATACTCTTTTCCAAGCCAACTAAACATAAGGGAGCTGTGCATCTTGAAAGTTGCCAGCATAATCTTTCTTTGATCTAAATTTTTTATTTTAAGCCGAGAAGATATGGCATTTCTTATACAGCCAGCTCTTTCTTCCTGACCACACACTATTTTTAGGCCCATGTGACAAGTTGCACAGTACGCTCTACGGTCAGTGTATGACAGGAATAATCTTGCTCTGAAAGATTAGCCAGAGCAGGTGAATAAGTTCTGGATAATCTTTTTCTTTTAAGTTATTTTAAGGGAGAGAAAATTCCCTATTGCTTTCTTTTTGACTTGGTCGAGCTTTCTTGATAATATTAACAGCTTGTATCCTTATTTGCTGCCTGCGATCTACGAGCATTGCCGTGAGTAAGTTTTATGGATGCAGTGGACACGCATTCGTTTGAATGCAGGGATCCACTGCGGCTTCACGAATTTTTTTAGTAGGAACCTGGACTCACAGATGGTTTAGCACAAATGGGAACCATAATTTTGCGTAAACTCTTATCATAAACTCTGCCAGGAATCGCAGGCTTTTGAGGGATGGCGTGTCGACACGTATAAACGAAGAATCCTATTCGCAGCAGTGAGCCACCGAGAATGACAAAGCGCACCTGGATCTCTATTCGCAAGATTATCTGGAACAATGCCGCTGCAAACAGCTTGGCACATTACCAAGAGGTATTTTTGATCATTGCTGAGTCATTATGTGTCTATACCAGGTAGCGGAAAGGTGTGGGAAAGATATCTTTGACCTGAGTTTCTGGATTAGTGAGGAGACATGATAGTTTTTGTTGTCTGTGTTTAATTTCTCTTTTTGGCAAATTATGTGCTTGTGCAAAAATACCCTAAAATGAGTTTAGAGACAGATTCACGACGAAATGCAACCCGGATTTTTTTATAATTTTTTCACGATCAAACTTAATACCCTCCAGCCACTCATATTGACATAGTATTACTGCGACAGAGTAAAAATATGAATTTCTTGTAAAAACGGAAGACAAAAGATGATGATAAAAATTCCGTACAGGTGAAAGTTTATCAATTATTAAACCCTTGACGTTATTAAAATCCAACTCTGGACGTTTAAATTTCTTACAATTTTTTTACCCAGCTATGCAGTTGGATGACCTGCATGATATTTTCCAACTTGCAAAATGTAGGGATACAGAGAGCACACATCTTTGCACACGATTGTCTTCTGTTTTTCATCTCACAAAGCATTTCATAGTTCCTTTATCACTGTTTTAAGATAAATTGACGGTCAAAAGATTTGGAATACTGGCTCTGCGGAATATTTATATATACGGATAATTTATTAAAATGTAGCATTTGTAACAGGCGGAAAGTCTATGAAATCACATACGGGATTCTCAACGGCTAAAACAAATTTATAAATCCATTAGCAGTCCTTGACCGGCTTCTTAAAACCCTGATTAGCAATAACCTACTAGCAGACTTGTTGACCTACGCAAAGATTATTTTTATGCTCATTCATAGATTCTTCATTTAAAATGTTTGGTTTTGTCGCAATTTAAAATTATAAAATTTCAATAAAACGTGATTTTATGCCACATTCACAACATAATTTACACTTGCAGGTGACATGTAGCAATCGTTATTATATATAGGCTCGCAGCCATATGTCCTACAAACAGAAAAACCACACACGCTTTTCGTGGACGATTACGAATTCCTTTTTTATAGCAGTTAAAAAAATTGTCGCTAAAAAAGGATGCAAGAATTTTTTCACACTTGCGTCCTGTGTTGCATACTTCATCAGGGTTTTTCTTATATTCCAATTGCGACCCAAAGCACACGCTGATTTGGCAGAACCCGTCACGCAGAGCCAATTATCAATATAATTATAAGGCTTCAAGTCAGTCTGGCGGTATACCTGAGAAAATATTTGTTCCTCACGCTGTTTGCGAACCGTACAATACAGGTAATGTAAATACACCGATTTTATGTATTATTCCTGCGTTGATTACTAAACAAAACAAGTCGGTGGAGGAGGATTTTCGAAAGCTTATGTCGAGCCGTCTCATGAGAGAGGTTATAGAAGCGGAAGCTTAGAAAAAAGATTAAACGGAAGAAAAATTAAGAGACTCAGTAAAGCAAGTAAATCTGAGAAGAAAAGAAAACTAAATAAAAATTAAAGCAATTATTTTTAAGGTGTGTGCACTCTCTAAATAATAGGACATAATATTATAGCCACTTTTGCGGTGCACAAAAATTATTTCTTCTGGTATTTTACCTAAAAAGTAATTGAATTTTGTCAATATGATGAACGTTGCGGTACAGCAACATTGGCCTGTATGTGGTACAACACAGCAAAACTTCGAAGTATATAAAATTAAACAAATTTTTTATTTGCTGGCTTCAATTACACAATTATTTACAAACAACTTACAATACTTGATTCTTGTTTTACCGCTTTTGCAGAATTTTCAACGGCCTCTTTTCTTCTTTAAAAACTGCTCAATGCTCAGCACCCGTGGAAGAAATCATATCGGATTGTCTAACAAATTGAGGGCTGCTTATCTTTTGATTAGTTGTTTAGGACTAGGACCTCCACGCCTCTGCTTACCAAGTTGAATTAGTCAAATTGAATTAGCGATAAGAAACCTAAACTGCTTAAACGACTACACAGTCGGTTAAGATCGCCCTCTGGTTGAATAACATAGCCAGTGCTGCCCAGTGTAAGGAATTTCTTATTAGTAAATTTCAGTACAATTACCGCGCCATCGAAAGAACGAAAGTCGTAACTTCCTTGAGTTTTTTCAGCAATTCTTTGTATGATTTTAAAGGAAAATTTTGTATTCTGTTCATTTGAATGATGCCGACTGCAGAAAATTCCCAATTCAGAAGGTATACAAACAGTTGCAAACTGCTAAAGTAATTATGGCAATAAACAATGCAGTTAATCGGTGCTTCAACAGCGGTTTAAAGCAACGAAATAACAACTGATTCACCCACACACATCGCTTTTTCTCTCATCCAATTCCATGCGAGCACCTGCGAGTAAGTCAAACGTATTTTTGCCCTAGTAAATAACAAATACAAATACTATAGCATCCCTTTCGGCAAGAACAAATAACTAAAAATCTTATTTAATAGATTTGATTGCAATGCAATGCCTTAAAATTTCAGCCAGCATGCCTTTAAATGATATCATTGTTTCCGCAATACTATATTGATTACAATTGGCCTCAAAATCTATACGAGAAGTTCGAGACCAGTATTCATAATTAGCCGATAACTTAATGATACCCATGTGAATATTTATTCTCAGAAAATTGTTCATTACAGTACTAGAGCTGTTCATGCATCTTTCTGTTTTTGCAGTAGAATACACATTTGTCTAATCTACAATAATTTGGATAAGCACCTAAAGAAAGATCGTCGAAGAACTGTAAAGGTTCTCTTTCTTTGATTCTACCCCCAACGCAGTGAGTTACAAAAAGGAATAGGCTTAAATCCTCTTTATCCCAATGAACGTACGGTTTTGTTTTCCCTTCATCCCAGATTTTCTATCGTTTTTTGGAGCGACTTTTGCCTTCATAGCTATCTGAATTATCCGAAATGTCCTAGATATTCGAGTCGGAAGGCGCTATCGGCCTTACCCCCTTCATTGATCGACTTCGACTTTCCATTTTTAACTAAAATAAATGCGAAAAAATAATGAAGAAAGTATAAAGCAGCATACCTGAAAGTTTGCGAAAATTGATATTTTTAGTAAGCTTTCATTTTTTTAATACATACAATGTTTTCGATTAAAAACAATATCATCAGTATTATTATTTTAACTCTTGAAGTAAAGAAGAGAATTTTTGTTTCAGTTCCAGATTTGGAGAATGCGCATTTTAATTGAATTGTTTTACAATAGAAAAAGTTTACAAGTAAACTTGCCGGTGAGAAAGTAATGGACTGTCATTTGTTTAATTTTAAATGTGTATTCATAAACTTGGGGTAAACGTAAAGACCAAGCACAAATCCTTAAATCTGTGTAAATAATTATGGCTCAGACAAAAATATTCTAAAATTCTTTCTTATTGGCGCCTGGGTACCGGCGGGACATTCATCGATTTCTGTTTTGTTCAATTCTTTAACCTTACCGCTGTGCATGTTTATTTTTACCCTTTTAGACAGCAATAGATCATCCTTAAATAGTGGACGAAGAAACTGATTTCTGCCTAATATTTTTTCAAATATTGCCCATACGTCACCATTAGGCGTTGATAAGACAATTTGTTCTTCCGTTGGCAAGCGTATGTTCGAAATTCAAATGTTCTTTTCGGATTTTGACACTCGGATGCCGACGGGAACTTCCTCGAATTCTCTTTTGGTCATTTCTTTAACGCTACCGCTATCCATGTTCATCTTTGCCCTTCTTATCGCCGATGAATCATCTATAAATAGTCCCCGAAAAATCTGATGTCTGGTTGGTAATTTTTCCAATATTGCCCATACGTAACCGTCTGCCGTTGCTAAGATAATTTGCTCTTCGACTGGCAAGGGTATAAGTTGCTGACGTTGATTTTTCAATCCTATGGGCTTGCCTTGAGGAAAAACGTATCTTCGAAGTTCAAATGTCTTATTTTCATTATTGCAGGGAATCAGTCGAATACGTTCAAGTTCATCAAAGTTGAATCCAAGTACGCGAGAAAAAGGCTG
>JAAAKG020137433.1:0-12903 GCA_010014905.2 Druon quercuslanigerum
GCAAAAAAAATCAGTAATACATACAAAGTATCTCGAATAACGAAAACACGCGCGCTCGAGCGCGTGATCGGTCTCGTTATGTGAAATTGATCACGTACAAAAATACGAATTTCGCTGTCGTTTCGTGAAAATGACAGTTCACTTCTTAAAGGCTAACCTAAAACTGTGGTGTCAGTTTATGTTGTTCTTATGTATACTCTCTACGATGCCTGTGACTGGTTAAAGGCCCCACCATGGGGACTGCACACCTGATTGGCCAATCAAGTTTTTTTTCAACCCGGAGGATGAAAGCGAAATCAGATTGGCACGGTGGGGCTGAATAATTTGATATGAAAAGTTGGAGGAAACCAAAGGTACGAGTGGGAAGTTGTTGTAAATGGTGTCTATAATCAATTTTTCATGAACATAAAATGATCCCCGAAGCCGTTTTTTTATTCGTGAAAAATTCATTAAAATTTCTATGTATAGTAACTTACGCTAAATAAGCTGGTACAACCATCTGATACGAGCTTGAAAAACTATATATGAGCAAGTCAAAGTACTTGAAAATCATCATTGAAATAGTAATATGTATGTTTTATCTGAATATATTTTTTATAATTACTAAAAACTAGCCATATTTTTAAAAATTATAAAATCATTTTTATTTGACAAAACGAAATTATAAGTTATTGCACGTACTTACAGTTTAAGTATATTTAGTAAGTATATTAGCATAATTCATTATGGTAAACAACAAAAATTAAAATGAAATAGATTTGTGTTTCAAACAATTTGCTGCATACTTCGGATGTGTCTTTTTCACTTTATACTGAATCAAAATTTTTTTAAAGTTTCCATGAGGTGATTCCACAGCTTGCTTCGAGTAGAACCCCAACCCTTTTTTTTATCACAAAAATCTTTAATATAAAAAAAACCGCATGAACTTTTAGAGTTACTTTTATCTCTAAATCTAAATAACTTTTTTTAAAACAGCGATCTAATAATTCTGTCATTTTCTTTAAAGTAATCAATCAATCTTTAATTTGATCGATTACTGCTCCTGAGAATTCAAATAAGTTTCTTAATTATTTTGAGTGCTTGAGTACGTTTTCTCTTCAATAATATCTCATAGTTACGTCGTTTGAAATAATTTTCGGTTTTTTCTTTGTTTTTCGCCTTTTATCAGTTGTTTAGCATGATTTACTGCCATTGAGTTGCTTATTTATTCTGCTCTTTGCAACATTCAGGCACGCTGTTGATTATTACTGATAATTGATATTTGATGCTGAGATTTCAGAATTTGAATTCGTAGATTTATTCAGAAATTCTACCATCATTGCGGATTCGAATTCCTAATTTTTCTTAATTTCTCTTAATACAAGGCTAAGTTTTTATACAATCGAACCATTTCGCAATGGCGTTTAGGAACCGTTGGTCCTGTTATGTTTGTGAAAGGGTTTTTGCTCCACAACGAATGGCGCAAATGGATAGGGATGAACATGCTTCTATCCGCGAATGAGCAATTCGTCGACGTGACACATTCAACTTGCCAAAACTTATCGTACCTGTGCGAACGAGACTATGCAGTAACTGCAATCAGTCCATTCTTGATGAAATATTGTTAATAGAGCGTGATCCTTCTTGCCTAAGATTAAACGTATTGGCACAAACTGCGAATCATAGTTGCGTGATCTATAATGGTGTACGTAATATACACAGGCTTTCAGTTGCATGCAGAGTCAACGTTTTTTTATCACTCAATATTTATATTGCAGAAGATGTTAGATCTTGTCAACATCAGTTAGATGATTGAGGCTTCATTTTGTCGCCGTTTTTGCCTGGCTTACGCTTCGTTAACAGACCCTACATTATAAACGGTCTTTATCAGAGGTTATCTAGCCATTTCTAGAGCATTTGAAACGATCAGCAGGTCCGGAACTACAAAGTGACAGTCGGACAGCCTCGTGGGCATGATCTGTGACTGCTGCGCCAAACAGTTACCACATCTAGTTTTATCTTTTTTAATATCATGAAAAAACGAACTTTGTTGCTGCACTGATGGCTACCGTTTCATTTTCCGACCTTCGGATCTCGACATTATTCATCAGCAGGTCCGAAACTTGCTGCATAAAAATAGACATTTGAGCCACTTTTTCCGAAAAACTGTCCATTTTTTACTCTTTAACGTGAATTTTCGTGATCAGGAGACCAAAAACTATAAAATATCTTAGTTTCAAAATATTTCACAGAGACCTTTTTTAACTGTATTTTGTGCGGGGCCCTTTGTTCAATATTTTTGTACATACTATTGAATAAAGTGTTTACCACTTCGATCAACATATGTGACTCGGGCGGTGCAATCAAGTCAATAATTTGCTTTTCTTCGTTTGATGAAATTATTGGTAAATTGCAACAATTTAAAAATTTTTTACAATCTTCTTCTTCAGCTCCGTTTGCTTTCTAAGCTTTAAAATTTACAATGAAACTCCTAATTGTTCTGAACACGCCTATAGCGTCTAAGAAATCTTTATGAGCGGAACACCAAGGGCATGGGTACGAACAGCTGTGAGACATCAGACCAATCAATATATTCAATAATTTTAGATTCACTGAAACTTTACTTTCGAAATCCTTTAGATTCAGTAAGTCCCACAAAATTGATAAATTATCATGATTTTCTTCAGTGCGAGACATAATTTAATTTTGATGCATACACTTCGATGTTACGATATAAATAGACAATATTATAAATAACAATATATACAACTCGAAAATATTGGACTACTGAATAATATTAAAATAGTATGAAAGATTATTGACGTTTTGTACTATGAAATAGAAGAATGTATATAGTTATGTGTAGGCAAGTAAATATACATACCATTGCAGTCATTTGATGTAAACAAAGAAACATGCATTTAGTTTTATGTAAACAAACCTACAGTGCGCTGGAATATCATTTTGTTTATTATTTAACTGCTTAAAGATTATTATTAACGATCGATAAAGTAAATAATTACATTATCGATAAGTAGTAAAGAAGAATAAGCATTAAAATTACCGCTTTAGTAATAATTTTCAAGTACTTTAACTTGCTTAAATACTTTTTCAAGCTCGTATCATATGGTTGTACCAGCTTATTTAGCGTTAAGTTATTATACATAGCAATTTTAATTAATTTTTCCCGAATAAAAAAACGGCTCAGGGGATCACTTTAGGTTCATGAAAAATTGATTATAGGCACCATTTACAACAACTTCCCACTCGTAACTTTGGGGCCTTCCAACTTTACATATCAAATTATTCAGCCCCACCGTGCCAATCTGATTTTGCTTTCATTCTCCGGGTTAAAAAAAACTTGATTGGCCAATCAAGTGTGCAGACTCCATGGTGGGGCGCTCTAACCAGTCACAGGCATCGTAGAAAGTATACATAAGAACAACATAACCTGACACCATAGTTTTAGGTTAGCCCTGAAGAAGTGAACTGTAATTTTCACAAAACGACAGCAAAATTCGTAGTTTTGTACACGATTGAAACCCGAAGTATCTCTTTTATCATAATCAATCATCGTGGAAGCATTAAATTTAATTATTTAGCAATTAGAATTCCAAAAAAAAGGTGAACCAAAGACATTTTTATAAAAGCTAACAACTGTCATGTTAATCATATGATTAACTATTAACCCGTATCATGTATAAAATTATTGTCTGAATAATTGACTCGACTGGAACAGCATCGTATGCTGAAATGATTTAAGCAATTCTAATCTAACTGTATTAATTTTTACTTGACAACATAAATCACTACAAATTAGATTTGAAACAGATGCGAAATGTAAAGAATGACAGCTATGTATAATCTAATGTCTCTATTTATTGAATTTAGAAAAGTACTTCAAAAAGTAAACTTTTGTAATAGCACTTTGTTTCCAAAAATCA
The DNA here is from genome assembly GCA_010014905.2 of Druon quercuslanigerum. Lineage (NCBI taxonomy): Eukaryota > Metazoa > Arthropoda > Insecta > Hymenoptera > Cynipidae > Druon > Druon quercuslanigerum. The sequence continues at coordinate 3,924 of JAAAKG020137433.1, forward strand.
ATGTGATCTGCTCAATACAGTTATAGAAAAGAGGAAAAACAGCGAAGAGGGAGAAAAAGTAGAGTCAATTATTGTCGCTGCTCTCTGTATAGGCTGTAGTGTATGTAGACATGCTTTATATAAATAAAATGATAAATTATAGTTTGAATTTATAATTACAATATTAATTAACATCTTTTTCAAAATTAATGTGTTGTTACAGAATTATTTTAATATCTAATGAAATGGAGAAAAATAATTTAAAATGCATTCAATTCTAATAGTAGAGGCACTTGTAAACCTCTAGAGCGGAATTCGTGCTCACCGAAACTACCTACTTTTGACCCGAGCGGAATTCAGGATTTGTGTTCGGAGGGTGGTTGTCCGTGAGAGGAGTTCGCGTGCGCCCACCTAAACTACCTAATTTTGACCCGAAAGAAAGTCAGGATTTGTTTTCGGAGGGTGGTTTACCGTGAGTCAAACCCGCCAGCACCCAAACTAACACAGAGTTTACAGAGATGTATTGCCCCACACCCTATACCCAACAAACGTGTTGCCAGATAAGGCATTTTCCCACTAGATTTAGAGGTCTTTTTCATTAATCCCCAAACTTTTTTCTAATTCTACTTTTAAAAGAGACAAATCATTCACCATTCTCTTTATTACATTCTACGTAAGAATGAATGCTTAGTTCCTATTGGTCTACGCGTTCCGTTCTGTATTTTTATTTGTAGCTATGCGTAGTTGCTAGGTGGTTAGCCAATCATTTCTGCCGACTAAACGCATACGAATTGATAGTTCGTGATTGGACACAGGATAGTCTATACTCTAAAGTATTTTTCGGTAAGCCATTCTCGTTCACGACGAACTCCTGTGTTTGTGTCTTTCCAGAAGCAAAAGAAGAACCAGTTTTGTAAAAATGACACCTAAAGTTTTGAATTCGAATGAAAATGTTTATTTTGAAAGTGTAGAAACTATTATAACAAAAAATGCCTTTAGTCTTTTCGATAGTATTTCCTATTAAATAGAAATAAATTTGATATAAAGGTACGATTTCATATAACGCGCGCTCTTAAAACTTGTATAAAGCATTCGAAGTTGTCAAGCCGCCTAGCGAAATGTCTGCAGACCGAAGGCGAATCAATCCTACCAGTTGCATGGGACGAAACTTTAATTTTTTTAATGAATTAGAAAAAAATTATGTTTCACCATCAGTGTATTTGAACATTGATTTCAATGTTAAACAATGTTCAAATACAATAAAAACATAAAAATTTTCTTATTTTGCAATCAGCAATTTAAAAATATTATATTCGGAATTTAAGTTTCTTGCGACTCCAACAATATGTCACTTGCAATCAAAAGATTAAAATTAAGAGTAAGTTGTCGCAGATTGTAGTTTATGTTTTGACACTTGCTCTCCAGCATTACGGTTTTATTATAGTTCCGTAGTATAGTTGAAAATGTAACATTTTTTTTATAGAAAATTCGTCTGTTGAAAATTCAATGGTTGAATTTTGTAGAAACCTCTACTTTTAAAAATTCCACTTTTGAAATTTGTAAAAAATTCGTCTGTCAATTTAGCTGTAACTATGATAGTAAATTTGTCTCTGGAAAATTTAAATAAGGTTAAAGTAATTGTTTTAAGTAAGGTTAAAGTAATTGTTCTTGTGATGGGTGCTCTCAGAGGTAGCTATCACTGGTTCGTAACGTTAAAGCCTTACCAGCGTGCCAAAAATATGCCAAGGCACTTGCGAGATGGATGCAGAAAGCTGTCATCCTTGGATCGCTTCGTATTTTCAAGACACACGAGGGTATTGCCGGCCTGTAGTTGTGATTTTATCGTGCCCTGTGGCCAACCATCTTAGTCGTGAGACGTGGTCATAAGTGTGACGAACCGGGGTTCTACTGGGAGCGGTTGTCATTTGTAGATGACAGTTGCTCCCAAGAGGACCATGCGGTGGTTATTTGTCCTTTTTTAAATTATATATATATATATGGCATTCTGTGAAATCAGCCCCCCCCCCTCACACTTCAATTTTTGACTCAAAATTTTCTTTGAAGCTTCTAGTTCATAGTGTTTATAAGCTGCTAGTTTATAGTATATTATGATTTTTAGAATAGTGGACCAGCAACGGCCGCCACAAGAATAAAACTGCTGAATTCAATCTCTTATTTTTCATCTGCTTCTTATAAAAAAATCATTTTTACTCTTGCAATTCACTTTTCACGTATTTTCGTTGCCGCTAATTACGAACTTTCTTATAGTTTTTTTTAGATTCCAAGATAGCGAATCCAAGATAGCCGCTAAAAAGTGTAAAAATCATTTTATTTAATAAAGTACGAGTTTTGTATGCAAGAAAGGGTTTTCGTGGTCGCTGATTTCGGATACAAGATGGAATACATTTTGGAGTGCTACGCGATTGGTATGCAGATCACTTGGCCCGGAAAAGGGCTATTTTATATATTTGCAGTTTCTTATTTGATTATTGTTACTTGTATTCGTATATTCATGATTTTATTCTATTGTTTACCTTTAAACACCTTTTCATGTATACATCTTTTCAGCAATCAACGGTATACACATGTTGCTTACAAATTTCAATTTCAGGCACAGCATGGGCATTTCAAAATGTTCTGTTTAACTTTTTTCTTATTTTAACGACCGCGCAACCTCCTTATGGCGCAAATTGGGCAACGCTAATGCCGACTGCACATAAAAAAAATCAATGCTATATCTTCTGAATATTTTTAATAGCACTGAAAAATGTATGGCATTTTGAATCTGGAATCAGCGACTCCGAAAACTCTTTGCTGCATACTCAACTCGTACTTTTATGACGTAAAATAATTATTACACTTTTCAGCGGCAATCTTGGATTCGCCATCTTGGAATTTTGAAGGAAATAATAGGAAATTCCTAATCAGCGACCCCGAAAACCCTAAGTCGTACTTTTATGACATAAAATGATTTTTACACTTATCAGCAGCCAGATTGAATTCGCCATCTTAGAATTATTTTAAACTGATAGAAAGTTCGTTATCAGCCACCTCAAAAACACTTGAAAAGTGAATATATTATATATATATATTAGATAAGTTGAACACTACATGCTTTCTTAACTTTTTTCTTAACTTTTTGTCTAATCGGTGAAATACGAGTCTTTCATGAAGGAAAAAGAAGAAGACTGAACTGCCATCGACAGCTTTTCAGAATTTGACAGGATCAGCGGCACCGTAAGCGCCAGCCCTTTGAATAGTAATCACTTTTGATTTAGTGCACAAGAGCCAGGTGTTTTGAAGCCAGGCTTTTGAAAATAAAGTATGTTTATCAGGTTATGCGTGTTTGATTTCTTTTGCTACCAGGTAAAGTTGTAAATAAAAGGTGTAAACTATAATAATCAAAACTTTTGGTTAAATGAATATATAAGTCAAGTGGATTTCATAACGTATAGATTCCAATTGCAAGATTACATGTTCATATAATTTCATTACATTCTATACTTAGCACTTTTATAAATACACTCCTTTGATAACCGCAACCTTATATCATTCACTTAGATAAAAGTATTAATTATATTACACATCTTTTACACACTCATTTTACTTGACAGCTCAAAAAACTGTTGCCGGTAGCAAAGGAAAACAAACACGCATAAGCTGATAAACATACTTCATTTTCAAGGTCTATCGCTCTCGCACTTTTCTATGTACATGAGACGAGTACACGAGACGCTTGCGCACCAATTGAAGAGCGATTACTACTTACAGGCATGGCACTTAAGCTCTCTTCGCGGTGTTTTCTGAAGTCATTTCACACAAAATAGATTTGTTCCCGAATTAATTCTGCGACTTCAGCTCGACTTGAACTAAATTCGGTTTAATAATAATTTAAACAAATCAATTTGGTTTGACGTATAGTTAATATTTTTTTTTCTTTTTAAGGACCCCCTGAAAACCTGCACGTAAAAACGCGGAAAAATTGAACAATATATTTTGACAACATTTTACATATATTTCGTAAAAATGATGTCATTACGCGAAAATTACAAAATGACTATTTGCCATTATGCGCTTCGCCTTAGATATTACTGCTTTCGCGTGTACAAAACGTTAATGCAGTAGCGATAGTATCTTTTAAGTCAAATGTACGACGGGGACCACCCCCATAGTAGCGTTCTTAACAGTGGCCCTGGGTACTACTGCGCTTGCGTCAAGCAGTCTTTTCAATGGCGGAGAAGAGAGAATCAAGAGAGCAGCTACACGCAAAGAAATTTAGGAGCAGCATAGCCATTCTTCGTGCAGCGGTGGCGTTAAAATGTGGTACAATGTAATTCACGATATTGGAGTCTTCCTGTAAATATCTATATTTATACAGGATGTCTCAGACTCGCGTGTCCGGACTTATACAGCTGTATAAAAAAATTCGAATATTCCGTTTCCATAACTCAGTTGAACTTTTAGTTTTCGAGTTATGAAATATTCAGGCTGGAGCTATCAGGAGTGCAGTATAAACATACGTGCGTATGTAAGTGGGAGTTCGACGCATTGTTATTGAATTGAGCGCCGAGGTGCGGTTAGCGACGGGAGAAGAGCGGTCACTACACTGAGTTAGACTCCCGCTCACAGACGCACGGCCGTTTATACTGCGCTCCTAATTGTTCCATCTTAAATATCTTATAACTCAAAAATTAAAACCTGAACTGATTTTTGGAAAAGGAATTTTCGATTTATTTTTTATTTTTATACAGCTATGTAAGTCCGAACACTTGTGTCTGGGAACACTGTATATAAGTAAATATTACGTGAGGCATATTGTCCCAGAAGTTTGACGCGCCGTTCGCCCCTGTCGGATCGCGGTGTTCTCAAAGAAAAAGAACAGACATCTTGAACAGAGCGCGCTGGGGCTCGCATGTTAAGTCCAGTAAAGGTTCGCATACAAGGCATGGGCCTTCATTAGGAGGACTGTCCCATAGTTGACCCAAGCTTGAAGATATGGTAAAATATAATTTTTCATTTAGAAAAAAAGTTTCATTTAATCAAACAATAATAGTTTAAAAATTAATCCCAGATCTCATATTATGTGTTATTACAAGTGTTAAGGTGGGGAGAATAGCTAATGGTACGCTCCATTACACCACCAATAATAATCACTGCACCACTATTATAACGCAGTCATCAGCGAATAAAGGTTGGATGGGGGGTCTAGCGCGATCTTTTTAGTAACTTATTCAATTTCAAATACCTTCCATAGCTCCACCCAAAAAAATTTGAAACCAATTAATTTACGAAAATACAAATTGGTGGGAGGCTGGTGCAACGCTGGTGCGAAAACTCACATTATAAATTATGCGAATGTAGATTATAAACTAAAACTACGCGTCCTATCAAAAAGTGATGATAAAAAATTTGTAGATGTGTTTTAGGTGCATGATTTTTGTTCAATAATCTTTTTTTCGTAACTTGTGTCGTTTTTCCAACAAATTACTTTTTTTATTTTTAATGTTATCTTTCACGAATAAAACAAAAACTACGCGTCTTACAAAGAAGTGATTATTAACAAATTTGGAGATCTTTTTTTTTAAACAATCGCGTATTGTTTGACTTGAAATTTTGAATTTCGATTGAATTTTTAAATTTTATAAATGCTATAAACCTGATAATTTTATTTTTATCGAAAAACGTAATTAAGATGAACTGCTTGACTTTCTGAGTAATACGAATAACCGTGTATAAAATTTGTTAACGATAGAAAAAAAGTCTAACTTTGACTACTTATTTTGGGAGTATGAAAAAAGTAATAGGATTTCTTTTTAGAGGGCTTGTTTAACACATGTTAAAGTAAGAAATAATGTTTTTTATGATACAAAATGGCGGCGATGGAGCAAGTGTTGAAAATCGTATTTTTTTTATAAAACCTTTACGGGAGGACGGTTTTCTCGTAAAATATAAGACCTAAAACGAAAAACCAAAAAAATTTATAGTCTATATTGTGAGCGGGTCTGTGTACGCATCCAAAGTTCCAACGTTCAACTCCAATCGACGATTATCACGACCATATCTAAGCGCCTTGGACGGGTCCAAAGTTCCAACGATCAAGTCTAATCGACGATTATCACGACCACATTTAACCGGCTTGGCATCCAGGCGCCGCAGCATTCGATTGTATATTTTTGAGGGAGACAAACAGCCCAAAATACATTACAAATAACATTTATCCTCTAAAAAGTCTCCAGAAGTTAATCAACCTTGAATATCCATTCCTGAATTGCCTTTAGCTCTTTTAAAGAACTAAATATCCAAATATAAAAGTTCACAATTGGCGGCCGTGACATGACGATCACACACTTCAGTATCGTCAGACCCTCGATCACTGGGAAATTGACTGTACCTCCAACGCCGAGATCCTGCCAGGATAGACGAATATTCATTGGCATAAGACCCTTGTCAAGGAACTTTGCGAAAATCTGGTAACCATCTAAGGATCTACAAGGACTCCTGGGACTCTTCGAGATCCAAGAATCCTGTCAACCTTTCTGTCGACCAGCAGACTAAAGAAGGCAGTCGATCAACGCTTCTTCAGGGAGACTAGAGAGAGGATGCAAAAAATACTGCTACTGCTGTTCTGGGTAAGTTTTGAAATTCTTTGATTTCACAAACAACACAAACAAGAATACAAATGAATAAAGATTATCACCCAGACAGTCAGTACCCAGAAAAAGAATGACTCACAAGTAAAACAATTAGGCGAAAGCTTGCAAATCTATTCGAAGAATTTAGACACTAACAAAAAGTTAGAAGTGAAACAAGTGACGAAGAGAGTACCTCAAATTCTAGCTCAAGCGAGGTTTGTGCAAATTACTACGACACCGCGATAGTGAATTCAAGTTTGCACAAGGAAATAAAATAAAATATGACTAGTCCAATTAGGTTCAAATCCACTTTACAGCGATTTTTGTCGGATGAAAATCTCGTGAAAGCAACGCCAGAATAACTTCGTCAACAATTCTTTGAAATGAAAACTGCTTTAGGAACAGCTGAAGAACAACTTGCGCGTTTGAATTTACCCTAAGTTCTAAAAAACGACGACAGGAAATTGCTAAACAATCTCCTCAAAGACATAATGGACTTCGATGGAACGCAGGATGTAGAAGCGTTTAAAGACGATCTGCAAGGTTTAAATTATGCAATCTTCAACAATTCAAATAGTCAAGAAATTGAGGACGCATTATCCGAAGAAGCGATGAGATGATGAGATGAGAGGAGTTCGTGCAAGGAAGCTCAAAGGAGAAGCCCAGCGTGTAGCTACTCGAATATTACCACCACTGACAGTTAACAAACTTTCTAAAACCCTGATGATACAATTCGGCAGTAGAGGAAAGAAACTTTCTCAGCTACAACAGGAAAGGAATGGAATGTGCCTGATGATGAACGAAAAGGTTTACTGGTTCACTGGTCCCACTGAGTTCAAAGATTCTGAAAGGAGAAAAGAAGAGAAAATTCGGGTGAAGAAGTTTATAGACGGATTAAGAAATAAAATATCAAATAAGGTAGCGACATCCAGGTCAACAAAACTCAACGAAGCCTATCAACAGGCATTACATAAGGAGAAAGATTATTTGGATAGAGAAAAGGAAAGGAATAAGAATTTCAACCAACAGCAGAAAAAAACCATTCAGGCCAATGCAAAAGACACAGTCCAGAGAAACCTCTTTCAAACCACCAGAACCTAGGAAAGAAGTTAACACAACAAATTGTAGCTACCGTAAAAAGACTGGACATAATAAAAGTAAGCGTTATACAAAACAAAATCAAATGAAGCGAGAAAATTTTCAGCGAAGAACATCTCACAACAAAAACCCTCCACGAAGAACATATCTAGTCGAAGAACAGGAAGTAATGGACATATATCAGAAAGAGACAGACGAGGACCAAAAATAATCCTGCTACGAGGAGAATCAGGAGGAGGACATCCCTACGTCAAAACCTGACTAAGAGGATACCAACTACGAAGAAGACTTCTGATAGACACTGAAAGCCCTATATCATTTATAAAAACTCAGTGTTTAGTGAAAGGTGAATGTGATCCAGAAAAAGTCCCCTTAGCAGATCGAAAGAAGTTTGAAATAGTGAATGGAATCCATGAGACCCTTGGGTTCTGCACATTATCTTCTAAAACTAAGAAGCACAAATTCTTTATAGTGAGAAACAATTTTCCAACAGATTTTGATGGGACACTAGGGAAAGATTGGCGAATAGCCTACCGGGTAAAATATAATTTTATAAACAACACAACCCAGTTATATTTCATGTAAGACCTACATGCCAGAATATCCAACTGGAATTGCCAGCAGGAGATTATATAATAGGAGGAAAAGGAGTGCTTCCTGGAATTTATAGTAGCACTGAGATAGCAAATGTTTTAACGGTAAATGCAGATAGAAAAAAGAAGAATTGGCAATCAAACGAAAGGACTTGACTATACAGAAGTTCGAAAACGGCATTTTCAACCCACAAAGGACACTGGGAGTGGGTGAGAATACCGATGGGTTTAATTAATGCCCCTGCAACCTATCAATGCATGGTGAATTTTAGACATCATGCCTGATGCGGAAATAGTGATAAGAATAAAGGAAGATCATTACTATTTGACAGAAAATTTAGATAAATTAAAAAGATTTGCAGTCTTTCCAATAAAAATAGCACAAACTACAGAAAATTTTTAAAATGGCCTAATCAAACTTCAGATATCTAACAGCCCGATCTTTAAGTCAATGGACAACATACGCCAGACAACCTGGTAAAATTAGTCAACATCATATGGGGAGATAAAAGAACAGAAAACCAGCACACTATTGAAATCATACATTGGACCAGATTAAGTGAATATCAATTAGCAGCAAACATTATATATTTATTCAGTGACATCTTTACTGTTTTTTTGAAAAATGTCGTATTTAATTGACCCAGTTATTCAATTTTATTTATTTATCAATTTTAT
>JAAAKG020137434.1:0-12903 GCA_010014905.2 Druon quercuslanigerum
GGAATGGCGAAGTGCTAGAGATAATGGCAATAATGTGAGGCAAAAGAGGAGTGGGCTCATGGAGTCGCCCTGAAAGATACCTCTTTGGAAAGTGACCTTCTTCGTTGTCACACGATTTTTACCAGATTAGGTAGTAAATCTGGTTTTACAAAGTGGCATCAATCTCTCTATGCACCTCACGATTTGCGGATGGATCTTTAAGTTTTCCAAAAGACAGATGATAAGTTTCTAGGAGGGCGAATCGAAAGCGTTCCGGCAATCAATCCAGGCCATCGATAGGTCACGCTGTTAGGATGCTGCATCTTTGCAGACACATCTATCGATAAGTTGGTTCTCCCGACGTCCTGCTACGCCTTTCTTTGAACCGCGTTGTTCATACATTTCTTGCCACACAGGTCCGATTGCCCGAACAATCTTATCATTTAGAATATCTGTGAATATCTTATACAGTGTGTTAAGACAAGTGATTGGCCTGTAATTCTTTGGGTCAGCTAAATTACCCATTTTCGGAAGGATTAATGTGCGCCCTTCTACCAACCACTCCGGAATTGGTTCTTCGAACTTCAAATATGAGGTGAAAATACGGGCCAGATGGTGGTGGATTGAAGGAAACTTCTTCCACCAGATAGTCTTGATACCATCTTATCCTGGAGCTGAATAGTTTTTAATACCTCTCAATATTTTTTTTACTTCCTCGGTAGTGATGGTTGGGTATTCTTCCTCAGGAGTTGTTATGAGGGCATTACACAGCTCCTTGAAGCTATTTATGTTCTTTCAGTCTTCGTCAAGTCTATGTTGCGGTTCGTAGACTTCTCTCCAAAAAACTTCGATCCCGTCTGGTTTGAGCGGGTGGTCGACAGCAAATGCAGGGTCTTGGAAGCGTCGAGGTGGGTCAGAGAGAAACTGTTGGTTTTCTCTTACCCACCTCTCTCTCCGTTGTAGACTTCTCTTAGCGAAAGATAGTATCCGTATTCTCTTAACAATATGTTTCCTGATGGTCAGCAGCTTTGACTTGTTAAGTCAGATGTTATATAGTCAATCACAAACTGAATGTGGGACGCGTACTGTCTTTCCCAGCCTATCTTTTTAGCGAGTTCATGCATTCGTCTTTTGGTCTTATGATCAACCGTTGGTTTTGTTTTACGGTTCGCATCGGCCAAAAAACAACAATTGATAGTCCAGAGGTCGGATTCTTCGGAAAATTGTCCACGAAGCTGCCGGCTTGTTCTGGCTCTGGTAGAGTATGCGCTCTCCTTAAATAGACCCTTTTTTGAGTACTTCGGCATGGTTTCGCAGACGTTGGTGCGAAAATTGCGATAGCTCTGGGTGTTTCTCGCACCACAGAGCATGCATTCATGCCTTGTAATTCTCTCTTCAGGAGTTACACTCGAATCGTAGCATTCTAGAAAGTCGTGATTTTGTCGTTCCGTCCACCTAAATGCCTCAAGATTCCGCCGATCCATTGCATTGAATCCATCTTCATTGGCTCCCCTAGCTCTTGAGTGGTCTATTGATTTGAACCGCACTTACTATAACTATGTTTGGTATTATCATTTTTGTTTCCACGTGAAGCTAGTGAAAAGGGTTCGTCCATCCTTGTAGAGACCCGCATACAAGGATAAGGCTGCGTACTCCGAGAGGTCGCCCGGTATCTCAGAGTCATCATTCTAGACACCTCACTAAGGTGCCATTCAGCTTTCGGCACGGTTTTCACACCTCCCCTTTGGGGGTTAATTCCTTCTGGACCACACCTGGACAATTGTCCTCGACTGCCTATTTATTTTTTGTAACCATATTCAGCAGAAACCCTTATCATAGGGATCCTCTATAAAAATAGCGGCAAAAAATATCGGGTTTGAAACTTTTTACTTTAATTATTCAGTAAATATCTGCAGTCTCTTGCTTTTCGACTAGGGGACTGATTCGATTGTTGTACATGCCAAAAATTTAAGACACACACACATATATAAATAGTTCATTTATATCAACTCATATTTTATATCAACACAAAGAGTGGACTTATATTTAACTTGAAGCCAAAAAAGGCTTAATTATTTAAAGTGTAATAAAAGAGTTAATATATTAATATAAGAGCTAATATATTAACACTTGAATATCAGCTATATAAATTTCAATTCAATTTACTGTTTTATCTTTGACTTTTTATCCTTTTCCCAGGAAATTTAATTTCCTGTCTTTTGAAACGCACCACGGCTCTTGTCTCTTCTGCCAATATTTACCTCTCTCAACTCGAGCGCAAGAACTCTTCTCTCTGAAAATCAATATCTTTTTTTAAGAGTTTTTAGAGACAAGCCTCTTCTTTTCTCAAATATTTAAACATTTTTATTACAAAAAGTTATGAATAGAGGAGAGCATCCTGCAGTAGATAATCATGAATTTAAAATCAACTTTCCGAGTTTTTCGAGACGGCTAGACGCAGCCTTCATTTAATGTAATTTATAGTCAAGAAACATAAAATGTATTATTTTATTAAAATTATAATTGACTATTTAACTTATATTTGTGCTTATAAATAATAATTATCTAGTGTAGTATTATTATCTCATATAGGGTGGTCTCCGCTATACAATTTCCGCATCACTGATGAAAAAAATTGAAATCAAAATTTGAGCGCGGCGAGAGATCTCATAACAATTATATGACAGATACAATTACTTTGTGATTAATTAAAATGAAGTGACTCTTTTCTTGAAAACTAATGCACACCAGTGTGTATAAAATATACCACTGACATCACGTGAAATTATCAGTGCGTAAGAAACATGTGTTTTCCTCGCTGTTAATTTTATTTCTTAATCGCAGAGACTTCTCTATCATCTCATTCATCTTCTTCGTGGAAAAATTCTTTAAATTTTGTTTATGTATCTATTCAACTTTTACTTTTCATACAGTCCCATGTAGAAATTGTGATAGGGACGGCCAGACTAGTTCGGTAACGCCGTTTTAATTGGGCTCTATCTTCCATTACTAGCGAGGTCCTAACGAGAATACCATTTAACTGCCCGTCTAGAAAATCCCTGTTTTCTGGTGGGTTCGTCATTCAGGTGTGATATAAATAAAGACATAAGAATGACAACTGCATAAGGATTACATGAAGTCGGCACATTGTTACATTTGAAATAACGTATTTCAATGCCATCTTCAATTGGTACTTATGCAATTTTCATTTTCATGTCATCAAATATATGTGAAAACGAGTTTTGAAAAAACAAACAAAATGAATCAAAATATTCCGATCAATAGTGTTACTGGATTTCACGTACACAGTACAAATTTAATTGCTTTATTTATATTCCACATAGAAAAACCAACTTTATCTTTGTTTGAAACAAAATAATTACTGAGAAAGATGAACAAATTAGTCATTAACTTTTTTTTTGTTATATTCAAACACCCCATTCTGTAAGCATATATAAATATAATTTAAGAAAACTAATACTCAAGCTTTTTTAAATAAATATTTAGGTGGCATTTTTTGAATAAAAACACGTGTTTATAAGTGTTAAATACTCAGATACTTCAGATGAACAAAAGTTTTTGTTTGCTGTCACGTGCTGTAAGGTATCCATTCGCCTGTTTACTAAAGCATAATATAGTGGATAATAACTTTTGCTCTGCATCATATATGCTGCAGCGCCATCTTCAGAATATGGGTATGCTGACTAAGGCCTGGCCAGTGCCTGACTAGCATTTTTTGCTTCTTCTATCTTAATCAGGAACTAACTAAAGCCTGGCTCAAATACAGGATTAGGGCCTAAGTAGACTCAAATAGTTTTGCTTTTCATGAGGAACAAGAAATCTAAGCAGTGCCTTAGAGGGTCCTAATTAGAACTTACTAGTCCAGTTATTCTAGTGGGATTCTGACTACTGCCCTCCTTGAAATGGGGACAAATGGGGCGATTTCTACATGGGGTAAATTCAGTTCATTTAAAAATAAAAGCCTCCTTAAAAGAATGTATTCCTTATTTTCTCAATTGGTAAACAATAATTTTATTACAAATAATGTACAAAGAAATCATAATAATAGGAATCGAATTACAAAATGGAAAGCTGCAGAAAGATTTAATTGCAACCTTAAATACCTCTAGAAGATAATTGATTGTGTAATCATATCTGCGAAATGTACAGATAACGTTATTCTTTAATAAATCGTGATAAATTAATACTAACTTAGGACTCACATATCATATTGTTTACAACCTGAGCTACCGTTTTTCTTTTAAATGCCTCGTTTTATCGACATTTAGAATTATAATACCCTGTATTCTTGCAATTTTCGCTCTGATTGATTTTTCAGTCGTTTCATGCAAAATAAAATCGACAAGCCGCACACTGATTAATTAAAGAAATAACTGCAGTTTGTGGACTCGTGCCTTTGAGTCTAAAATATTCTTAGTATATGAAGAATAACATTTCGTTTCTTTCAAGAACTTTTATTTCGGGACTCCGTATTAGAAGCTTCCTTATTTGGCTCGATTATTTATGCTTATTTTCTCGATTATTTATGTTTTTACTTAAGATTTCGACAACTTCGGGCCGCTCCAAAAATGCGTAACATAAGCGTACGTAACTTTAAAATTAGCGAATTTTTAGCTTATTTTTTGAATGGCAAATTCTTTATTGTTTGGATTTAAAGTATTTAATTTGAATTTTTCCAATCTTAAATTTTTCAATTGTGCAATATTTGTTATAACAACTTGCTGAAAATTGAACTTTCTATAAACATGGAGTTCTGACCGTTCAAGTGAACGAAATTGATTTTCCCAATTCTGTTTTATGTATAGAAATATTGGTCCACGCGGAAAAAAGGGTATTTGGGCAATTAGCACAAATTACCATTTTTATGACAAAATTGACTCAAATCATCAAAAATGCTATTTTTATTTTGATATTCTGCCACTCTCTTGATATTGCTATGAAAACCCTAAAGTTTAAACAAATAATAGCAGAAGAAACTATTTACGTTTTGAATTTTCGCCATTTCTTAAACTCACTATTCAAATCATAACTTTCGACCGATAAAATAGCTGGAAATACTATTTTCATGAAGGGATAAAGTGTGTTCAGTAACATACACTATACTTCACAGAATTTTTCACTGTAATTGTAACAAGTGCAACATTTTACTATCGAGAATTAAAATTTTCATATACATTTATGACTTCATGACATGACAAGAAAGACCATTTAAACATACCACTCTTGAGTACTATTTTTAAATGGTAAGTCTTACCTGGACAATGATGTACAAAATACTACATAAACATAAGAAAAATTTGAAAAATTCGATAAATCATATTGTTTACCATTTTAAATGGCAGTAACTGAAAGGTGCATTTATATACTGACGCGTATGATTTTCAAATAATATAGCGTACCATTTAGAAATGAAAAAATTTACCGCGTTTAAGAAGAACCGCGTTTTATAACGTGACCGGGCCTGAAACCGAACGCGCACCTCCTTCAACGCCAATGACACAAAGAATAGCGTTATTTGCAGTGTGATTAAAAAAAAACGAAAAACCTATGGTTATTTTGGAATTTAATTCAATCTCAATTTTGACCTCATTAAAACAGAATATTTTCCTGTTTTTACTTTTATTTTTAAATGTTTCCAAGTCGAGTTATTGACCAACATGCCGTTTCTCACAATTCCAGAAGCTTTCACTACTTAGTGTACTCGTATAAGGAATCTTCAAATCCCTTCTCTCAGCGTGATTTGCGTGCGAAACGTGTTATATGTATATACATGCGTACTATATATATATATATATATATAAGTTTAAGTTAAGTTAGCAGTTACCTCAGCGAATGTGTGTTCTACAGTGTTATGTATACTAATACGAATAATGATAATGATAATGTGTGTATTTACGTGATATAAAATTGTGCAGTGTGAATTGACGGTGATTCACGGCGGGTTAACGAACTTGTACTTTTCGTATTTTTGTCCGTCTCATACTTTTTGAATGACTCATAATTTTTAGTATAAACTTTAGCAAATTTCAGAATCCTCCCTTTCAAAATGTGAAAGAATTATTCGAATTTTTGATAGACATACCAGATTTCCCTAAATCGTAAAAAATTATGCTAAACTGTAATATCGGTTTTAACGTATTATGTAACTATATTGCTATCAGTGCAGGGATAATATTTTACTATTTTAAATAGCTTATATAGCCTCTTGTTAACAGCACCGATATACGTTCAAGTGACAAGGCAGTGGTCATAATTCCCATTTAACGTAGTATTCACTTCATCTGAATCGCATATTTAGAGAAATGGTAAAAATTGCAAAGTGTCCTTTCAGAGTTCAAATCATCCATGCATAAATGGCACTCCTCGCTCTATTTTCGAATGACAAAGTATCATTCTCTTTTTTGCGTGCAAATACAAATCAAATTAGTGCATTTTCAAACGTTCATACACGGTTTTAATTACAATTCGAAGCATTTTTAAGCTTTTCTAGTAATTTGAATAATTTAACTACCAGGAATCCTAAAATTTTTAAGTCGAGCACTAAAATTTATTAATTTATTTATTATTATTATTTATTAATTTCACTGCATAATTTCTTTGCAGCATAAATCGCTTCGATCAGGTGACCATACATCGCAAATATTATAGCATATATTGTAAAGGAATTTTATAAGCGAAACGCATCGTTGGGTAATTCCAATATACTTTTAGGAGTTCTTTTGCTTTTCCGTTAGAAATGTTACTATTTCCTACTATTTTTCACGACGTCACACGCTCCATAGATGTATTGTATTCAAGATTAACATTGTGTAGAAGGATGTGAGGAAAAATGTATGTTTATACCTTGACAGATACATGTCCGATGGGAATTTGAATTGATAGGCAGCTATTATTTGGCTTGGTGAATCGAGTAACTGCTTCTCCTTAGAATAATTCAGAACGACGACCTGCCTTCTTTGAATAGAATAGCATAAAATAGACAACAGACTCTTTGGTGATGCACCATTTGGTAAGCGGAACGTTACCTTCGAATCCTGGGTGATCGAAATTAGAGACGTTGAGTCGAAGGTCGCTTGTATTGGAAGTTGCACTCTTGGATGCTGAAAATTGATTCGGATCTGATTTAAATTCCAAATTGGGAAATAAGATTTGAAAAAGTGTTTTTCATTCCTGTTGTCTGGACTATACCTAACTCGTACGCTCGCTAAATGTAATAAATCCTTCAAGTCGATCAATTTATATAAAAGACTATAAAATAGAGTACTCTCTGAAATTGTATAATAGTAAAACTAGAAGTTTTAATAAATTTTTTTTAATTTTTCGAGCCTTTTCTTTGGGACTTAATTTAAATGGAGAATGCCGAAGAATTAAAAAAAGGGTATCTCTTAAGACCTGGAAATCCTGTGGAATTAATTTATTTGTTACTTAGAAGTTTGATCATTCCTAATTTTAGTATAAAAACCTATATACGATCACTTTAACTGTAACTTGATAGCATATCAAACAATATGAAATGGAACAAGTTTGTTCGTTGGAAATTGTACACTTTTGAAGACTTCTAATTTTAAATTTTTGAATTCAGCCTGAGTTTGACAAAAATGACTTCATTCATATCTGTCGAGTGGTACTTGTTATACTTTTTACTTTCTAGTCGTAGGTTAGTCATGACCGACGCATAATATTTCTAAAACAAGGTATGTTTTAGAAAATTTTTAAATTCAACGTGGAAGAAAAATTATAATTTTTCTATGGTGGGCTCTAACTCTGTATGGTAACAAATAGTTGAATTTTTATTTTAAAAATCTCAATTTTGAATTAAAAAAAGATACATTTTCAAGTCAAAATTAATTTTCATTAAGAATTTTTAAATTCCAGTTTAAAAAATTATTTTTTAACCGGCAAAAACGAATTTTTAACAAAATAGTTCAATTTTCAACGAAAAAGATAAATTTTAACAATGTAATTCAACTTTAGACCAATTAGTGGAATTTTCAAGACAATATTGAATTTTCATCTCGCAAATATGAATATCAACAATAAAGTTAATTTTCAACCAAAATTATTGAATTTTCTCCCAAAAAATACGAATTTTAAACAACAAAATATTTGAATTTGAACCAAAAAGAATTAGTGTTGCAGTAAAAAAGAATAGCTAAAAATGTTCCACCATAAATTCTGAAATTTACCTTAATTCAGAGATAAAATTAAATTGACAAAAAATGTATCTGAATGAAATTAATGTTCACCTTAATTTAAGAAGACGTACGACATAATTCCTAAATTCAGATATTGACTTTCAATTCAGACCCATTTTTACTGAATTTAAGTTCATCTCTGAAGCTAAGTACATTTCTGAATATAAGGTGTAACATTTTTAAGTATTTTTTAAATGTCAAACTTACTAATAATGAATCTTCAACTGAAGAAGTTAAATTTTCAGTTTAAAAAAGTAATCTTTTAACTAGCAAAACGAATATTTAATTCTGTAAAATAATTTCTTTTTCTAAAAGTGGTTAGAAAGTATGTGTATCTATATTTCGACCCCGCTTTGGCAGATTTACAACTTCTTAGGACCAAAAAGTATAGTTTTAGAAAAATTGAAGTAAAAATGTCAAAATTCATAACAGGCAATTGATCTTGAGAATCGAACCATTCTGCTACGAATTTGCTGCTTAAATGAAAAATCCAAAATCTGTACAAAAGCCTGGCATATTATTTTAATCCAATTTCGTGATCAAATTAATCAGCTGGCATTTACAGTGTGTGTAAAATCGAGAAAGGATTAGGAATTTTTTCCTGCTTGAGTGGCTAAACTGAATCAAATCAGAACATATTGTCACTGTACCAATCCAAGGTACCTCCTATTTTCTAGAAAGTAAAGCTTTTTCCAGGATTTGTAAGTGCCTAATTTTAAAAACTGTGTTTAATGAAACCAAAATTGAATTTCTATGCAAAAGTTAGAAATGTGAATTTATGAACACGGAAGCCAGGACCAGTAAACACGTTAAGTATAGAATTGGCCAATTACCGATCACGTTTCAGTAGCATTCTTGTCATATTTTGGTAGAGTACGTCAACGGCTTATAATTTATAGGCTGCTAAATCGCAAGTAGAGTGCAATTCGTACTCGGGCAAAGGATCGTTACGCGTCCTTACGGGCTGTTGATGGGGTTCGCCCATTAATACACCAAACGGTGTGAGACGTGATGTTAGCATGGTGAATTGTAGAGGTCGCTTTGGCAATAAGCCAAGTGGTCGAAATTCGAGCAACGAGGGTTCTTGGCACTTCACTGAGGAACAAGTATCGCTAATCCGATCAAAAAAGGCTATCCTCCTAACATGACACATTGCACTTAGTACACGTATCCTGCACGCGGCAAACCGTTTATTTGAGTCGAAGGAAGATTTATATCAGTCTCAAAAATCACTCTTTATCTAAGTTCATTATCATTATTTTACCATTCATTCTGATATGGAAATTAAGAACGCGAATGTCACTCAGAAAGACTTATAAGTGCTTTCTATCTGATTTTTCTATTCGAATAAATTTTAATATAGATACTTGAATATTTGCTTTTGTTGTTCACGCAGGACGGAAAAAAGTAACGTGCTGATTTATTATTTCGAAAAGGATTAAAAATGTGCAATAGCTGCGACCGAATATATAGTCAATTCTTTATTGAGGAAGTAAATATGTAAAGATAAGGTGTCCAATTAATCAATCGACTGCTGAAGTTACCATTTATGGTTTCAATTGTACAAGATGTTTTATACTTATTTCTTCTTGGGGTTAAGTAAGCTTTATTATTGATATTTGTTATAGAGATTTTAATCGACAATTATGTTTGAAAGACCTTTTAATATTATGAGTACTATCATAATATGAAAACTGTAACTGATATTAAGTCATTTTTGAGTACTGCCTGTGAGGTCTGTTTGAATATTCCAATATTGTGCTATATTTAAAAATGTCCTTAACTTTAATATTCGCAGTTTTTTAAATACATTTTAATATTTCGTAATTTTAGAATTTTCTGAATCTTTCTAGAATATTTTTCTATGTTTGTCTATATTTTTAAGATACCTCTGCAAATTATAGAAATTTTCCAAAATATTTTTGAATGTTTTGGGATTTTCTAGAATGTTCTTCCATTTATGTATCGTAAAGTATAGTTCAGCTTACTGACCCCGTTTTTATTTTTTTATTTTTAATGACAAATATTAAACTCAATTTGACTGTGAATATATCATCTGATCGCTATTTCTATACCCTTTATCTGCTTTTCGTTCATGTACGAAAATTCAAGTTTATTTTTAAATTCATAAATAAGTTATCAACTAATTTTTACAATGATTAAACGAGTAGGTAAAGTCCTTAAATATTTACAGCAGTAACATCTTGCTTTTTAATATCTACAGATACAAAAACTTAAAACATCTAGATTGCTGTCTTATAGTTAAATCTATTAAGCTTGAAGATCTAAATGTTACAGGTAAGCATCCATTTTTCTTTCCGTAAATATGAAATATTTGGAAATTCTTCGACCATTGTATGTCTTTTTAAAATCTTCTGAGTCTTTATAGAATTTTCTAGAATATTTTTGTCCATTTTGTAACGTTCTGGAGTAAAATATTGTACGATGGTTCTAGAAAAATGGAAATCTTGTTAAATATACTTAAGCATAGAAGAAAGCGGGGCTTAACTTTGGCTACATCTTATCTTTTCAGATCTTACTTCAGCCATTGCCCGGGCAACTTCGTGTAATTTTCTTTTGCTTAAAAATTCAATTCAATAATCAATAATCTTGTTCTTTTGAATTGTTTTTGAGGGCAATCTCGCCTTAATTTAATTCGTTTTGACTAAAAATTCTTTTTTTTCTGCGAAATTTCTATCGTTTTTTAGAATATAAACATGGACTAACAAAAAGTTCTAGGCTGCCTCTCTGGTCCCAATACCATTTTTCTTTCTTTAAAGATGTTGTTTAACATTGCGGCGTTTCGATTTTGGAATTGAAACCTCTTTGGGCAGTGATATTATTGTTACCGATGTTTTTGGCACTGTTTTAGTGGTGTGGGTTTTTTAGCTTAGCCTCTTTCTCTACTGGTAAAAACAATATCCTAGTATCTGAAGAGGGTTTAATTCTAGAACCGAAACGTCGCGACTTTAATTTATTGAATAAAGAAAATTTGATTTGAGGCTGAGAGGCCGTCTATGAGCTTTTGTTATTTCATTCACACGGTCGTCTAGTAACATCCTCTATAAACACGAACAATAAAAAAATGAATATAAACATATACATATATATTCACACACACACACACACACACACACACACACGCGCGCGCGCGCATATATATATATATATATATATATATATATATATTCAGCCATAAAACCTGGTTATTAAGTTTTGAAATCCAGGATTTAAAAAATTAGCATCTAAATTGTATGGCTCAATATTTATAGATTGTTGTCCCAAATTTTAAAATCCATGTTCAGAAACGATCTATTTCTCCGTGTATAATAACTTACTAAAGATCCATGACATCCGTCTTTTTTCAGCTGTTCGATCTATAATATAAAATAAAAATATGGAAATATTATTATAAAAATTGAAGAATATTTGAAAATTTCGTAGAGGATTATATCTCAAAGTCTGTTAGTAACGATGTACTTACGCATTGTTATCTTCCGTTACTACCTGTACTGTTACCCCTTTCTGAAAGTTCCACTTAGGATTCACCTCTGATTCAATCTCCCACGAGAGAAGTCGCTCTTACTATTATTCGATTTCCTGCATTTTACCATAAATCGACACTAAAGTATAGAGAGAAATTTCCAGTGGTTTCGCGTGTTAACTCGAGTCTATAATCTCATACTCTAGAGAAGCCGGAATTTCAGTTGAGTCCTAAGTGCTGAGACACTTTTTTACTACCTAAATAATTTCTGATTTTGAAATACCAGACCAGACCTGAACTAATCACAATTTCAACTTTTCTTTTTATCATGTATTTTATTCAGTATTTTCATATTTAACTTCTTTTCTCAATAAGGCTTTGAAATTATGCCTTCTGTGCGAATTTTCATCACAGTATTCTGATAATAAACAATAATTCAGCGCATTGTACCTTCTTATCATGGTCGAACGATGCAGTTATTGAGTTAATTATACTGATGTTGTAATGAACGTTATGTGCAGATGGGTTTGTATCCTGTCATAATACGACATTGACATCATTGAGTGATTGATGCACTTAATGAGTATTGAAGGATATTGAAAAAATTCAAATTTTTACTGCCGCATATTTTTCTATACTTCAATAAAAAATACGTTTAAAATAATGTGTTCACGTTCGTTCTGATGTTTAATAATATTTAACTTATTCTTTTAGATTAAATTACTGATTAAAATAAAAAAATTCGTTACAGACAATGAAATAAGAATAGTTCTTGTTCGCTGAGGATGAAATCCTGACAAGGCTAGCCACCATGATGGAACCACCTCTAACGAGCAAAGTATTGCGGGCTCCTAGTCTGAAAAGAGGCCAGGAAAACGTAAGGATTCAAGATAGGGTGAGTAAATAAAACCGATTCTTGAATTGCAGTATCCTCGTATAGATACTACCCTAGTTCGAATCTTCCTTCCTCGTCCTTGACCCTGCACGTGTACCATTTACGTGTGGTTTATTTTTACTTTTTGGAGATTCAACGCAGGGTGGCCACTAAATCAAATATCGTCAAATGACAGGATATTTTTTTAATTCACTTGAAATATAACACGATATAAGGTAAACGTCCCAGTGATCGTGACCTTAATCCCAGTAATCTTCTTTATTCATAATGTGTCCCCTAAGGGTTTACATGACTTCCATTCCTTACCACTTACATAATAAACAGAAAGA
>JAAAKG020137437.1:0-12901 GCA_010014905.2 Druon quercuslanigerum
ATGGGAGTCGAAGACAACCACTTTTTCCCCCGCAAATTTGGTCCGTATATTTGAGAGTGCTGAACGATCAACACCGGTCGAACAATTTTGCAGAGGCTGCCCATCGCCGCCTTCAAAGTGACTTCGGAGTCTGTCATCCGACAATCTGGAAGTTTATTGACGGACTACGAATCATTCAGAAGCAGCAAGATTACGTATATCAACAGTTCGTACGTGGCGACGATCCAGTTGCAAAAAGAAAAAAATGTAAAGATGCAGACAAGCCGATTTTGGAAATTGTGAGCAATTTCGGCAACCGTACTATGAGGGAATACCTTACAGGGTTGGCTTTCAATGTTCAGTTGGCCTAAAAATATTTTATTATAGAGATAACTGTTCGAGAACATTCACTTAAGGAAAATTAGTTCTGATTTCAATGCTACCACAGAAGAATTTCCGAATCAAAAAAACTTATAGATTTCATTGAGTTAAAATCTCTGTTTATACAAAGTTCTTCGATCCGATGCTTCAAATATCGTAGATTATTTTTATTCTAAATAAATATATATATGTATATTTATAAAAAAACTTGTCATTCAGTTTTTCGCACGTGAACAATACAGATAGACTCGTAAATTCCAGGTATTGAACATAGATTAAATAGGGACATTATCTACGCCTTCAAAAAAAGAGAAATAATAATTTATGTGTTTGTTATCAGCTAAACAAGAGAAATTTATGCGAAAGGGCAGATTTTTCCGTTTTCAGACTACTCGATAAGAAATACCTTTTCTTTCAATTCCAAAAAAAATAAATTTACGATTTTGAGAAGGAAAAATTGCTAAATATTATTACATGGAAAAAATACTACTCTCACATCCGATAATTGTGACATTTATCCCAGAAAATACTAACTTTCCACGCCGTACAGGGGAAAAAATTGTTTGAACAAATTAAAATTGTTTAAACAATTGTTAAGTATCTTTTTAAAAAATATTACTCTTAAAATACGTCAATTTTTCTTTTAATTCCACAAAAAAATTCACTATTTTGAGGAGGAAAAATTGTTTTAAACAAATTCAAATAGTTTAAACAAATAAAATGGTGTAAAAATTGTTAAATATTCTTATATGAAAAAAATATTACTCTCACATCCGTTAATTGTGTCATTTATCCCAGAAAATACTAACTTTCCACGCTTTACAGGGGAAAAAATTGTTCAAATAAATTCAAATAGTTTTAACAAATAAAGTTGTTTAAAACTTATTTGAGAGACATCCCAGATAAAAAGTCAACAAACACATTTGCAGTGTTCGCACCTTTCGGGTAAAGTCATTTCAGACGAAAATGTTGGGGACTACGGCTGGCGGCCAGTTGTCCTCGCGGCTAGTTGTCACGGCGGTTAGTTGGCCCGCGGCTAGTTGTCCGGCGGCTAGCTGTCTAGCGACCAGTCGGCGGCGGTCAGTTGTCACGTACCGAACTGAGAGAAGGGTTAGTACGGTGAATGAGTTGTTTAAGAGAAAAAGTATGGGAAGGGAAGGGGGGAAATCGAGGAAACGGTATGTACTGGAAGTCAGTGCATGAGTATTAGGGGAAATCAGGGGAAATAAACAGATATGAGGGTGATTAGTAGAGAGGAAGTGAGGGCTGAGGCATGGAATTACGGGTAGGTGAGTGTCACTTGGGGAAGCGTGGAGAGGGGGAAGTATTGAAGGAAGGATTTGGGGAAGCGGGGTGCAGGGTGTATTCAGGAGAAGGAAGGTATGTGATGGGGATGTTTGAACGACTTCATTAACGTCTTAATAGGCTATGAAACCAAGTAATTCGAGTTTAAATCCAGTACTTAGTTTTTCAACTCAAAAAGAAATTCGCAATGACACGTTTGATAGTTAAGATTTCCACAAAACATATTTTATTTTGAAATCCAAAAAAATTTGAATGCAATCAAAAAAATCGCTTTAAAAAAATAGCTTCATTGTCAATGAAAACAGTTTAACTTCTAACAAGGGCGTTCCATTGTTAACCAAAAAAGTGAACTTTTGACTAAGAAGAATAATTTTATACCAACAAGGATAAATTTTTAACAAAATAGATACATTTTTATCAGGCAAGATAAATTCTCTATTTGAGATATAAATTTTCTACCAAGAAAAGAAACAAGAAAAGAGATCAGAAAAGAGTTAGAAACAAGAAAAGAGATAAAAATTTTAACATATTTTTTAATTTTTAATTAAAAAGTTGATGTTTTAAGCAAGAATATTAACTTTCTATCTCAGAGTAAACTTATCAATAACAAAATACTGGCATTTTCAACTCACAATGATACATTTTTAACCAAAAATGCAGTAGTTAAATTTTCAATTTAAAAAATCACTTTTAAATCAGAAACTAAACGAATTTTCACTTAAATAGTTGCATTATTAATAAAACCAATAAATTTTTAACCAAATAGTCAAATTTTTGATGGGATACTTTTCAACAAGAAAAATTTATCTTTAAACTAAGAATGGTTACATTATCTTATTGGTTTCTTATAATAAAAATTTAATTTAAGCAAAAAACGGGAAAAAGATGCATTTTTCAAAAAAAGAAAAAAATTAGAATTTTCGAAAACTGAAAAAAGAGGAAGTAGAGGGAGAGTGTTAAATATGAATTATGAAAGTGATTTACAAACTTATTAAGTTATTATATAACTGTACCATTGCATGTACATCTTTCGAAAAATTCTCTAACTTTTTTAAAATTGGTCATCAGAGAACATACGAAACAATATTCTCAATTGAAAAAATTGGCTTAAAATTTAATTTTATGTATTCTTATGGTAGTTTCAAATACTTTTTACCTTGTTATTCATTGCTAAATAGACGGAAGTATAAAATTTGATTTATATTTTCTATTTAAAAATAGGAAAGGTTTATTACTGAAAATGGTGTCATGTAATATGTGGACTCTCAATATACTGGAACTTGGAATAAAGAACGGTGTCGGCCATTTCCTGCAATGGCCTTGATCTTAAGTCTAGGGAATCCACACATAAATAGGCAGCGCCCGATGAATTATTTCTGTTGAATTTAGACGCATGACCCATCCTTAAGCAATTAACGTGCCGAGAGCGCAGCTCTCATGCTGTTTGTCACGCTTGACTGAACAATGTTTATATTTCGATCCCGCACTACACGCATCACCAATATACGGAGGTCATCAGTTCTAGGAATAATGTAAATATAAGATTTCTAATTTCAGGTTCCAGTGTACTTTAAAAAAATTAATTTGTCGAAAGATGAGAAAGTTTGACAAAGTAATTCGATATTCAGAAAGTTAGTTATGTTATAAAACATGGTACTTTCGCTGTATGCATTGTGGTCGAATATCCTGCAGGTTTATGTTATATATTATACATATTCTGCACCTCTGGCTTATTATCATGCCAGTGTACTTTATAATTGGCTTACAGATTGAACTCATCATTTCTCGTGCACAAATGAGCTTGCACCGCGACGTAGTTCTGTGTACATTATCCGGCAGGCTTTCCGCGTTCTGCTTTTGAAAAGATAGATGAACCTCCATTCATTTCTGTTCCTCTTTAACAAGCGTGCGTTTTTGCTCTAAAATTATTTGTAACCTAGTTTGCAACAATCAAACGGAAAACTGTTGAAAGTATTATAAAAGTATTTTTTAAAAATATTATACTTGAATATAGGTGAAGACAGACGAAAATCCATGGTTTTTTACCTGTATTAGATATCACGATCAATTATTTAATAATTTACGTAAAACTTTGGTTTCTGAAAAAAATACTTTTTTCAATAATGTGAAGTACTTTCATTCTTTTTTACATGGTCATCATTAATGATTGAGCAAGTATTAGAATTATCCGAAATTTGCTACTACCCGTGCAGAAATTTCTCCATCTTTCCCTATTTGAAGTTGGGTTCCGATGGGTTCCCTATCAGAATATCTAGTCTAGAAAAAACTAGTTGGGGCCCCTATCACAATATCAAGTCTAGACAAAACTGATCAGTGCCCTGTCAGGTTCTACTGAAGAATTACGTGACTCGTATAGGTATGGCCAATCTATCTGTATCCTGTTTTTTTTAAAGAAAAAAATTCCATCTTTATGAAAAACTGAAAATGTTCAGAAACAATTATATTTCCTGTCCTGGCAAAAAGTAGTCTACAGCGGGGAACAACGAAATATTACAGGAAGAAAAATTAAAATCGAATAAAATTATTATCATATCAATTAAATATTCAAATCAATTAAATATTCATCAGGTAGTACTAGGGGTCTAGAGGGGGCTATACCAATATTTAGAGGGAAGGGGGGTAAAATGGCACTCTCGTTAGAACCTGCTCAGAAGTTTTAGCTAGAACCTGGCTAAAAGAGCGTTACAGAACTAGTCAGGCCCTCTTCATTTTCCCCACCAGCGTCTGATTAGAAATAGGGAAATCTATCCAGGGCCCTACTAAAACCCGATCGGAATTTCTACATGGGCACAGTTTTTCAACGGATCTTCACGTTTTGAGACTTCCTGAATCCGAAAATCAAGTTTTAATTATGGCGTCTGTCTTTCTGTCCAGATTGAATAAAAATTCAAATGTTAGAGCATTCACAAAATTTTTGACAACATTTTTTTTTTTATATTTAAAAATCTAATGTGCAGTTATTCATAGTAATCAGAAAGCTAAACAATTCAATCGTATAACTTTTTATGGAAGAAAAGAAAATGATTGAAATCACATCATTTATGATTGAAAAAGTATTAGAATTATCCGAAATTTGACAGCAGAGTTTTTTGGTTTCTTTAACCCTCTGAATACGAAAATCAAGGTTTAATGATGGTGTCTGTCTGTCTGTTCGCTCGTCCATTCGTAGACACGATAACTCCCAAAAAAATGAACGCATCAAATCGAGCTTTGGCATACTGTTTTTAGGTCCTAAAAGAAAGGACTAGTTCGTTAAACAGCAATTTCCGGCTAATATTTAAAATAAAAAAGTTAAAAAGTTAAAAGTTAAAAAAAAGTTAAAAACGTAAAAAAAAAGTTAAAAACGTTAAAAAAAAGTTAAAAAGTTAGAGCGATTGCAAGATTTTTGGGATCATTTACACTTTAGATTCAAAATGTTATGTACAGATTTTCGCAGTACCTAGAAGGCCCAAAAATGTATCCTAATTACTTTTTTCAATAAAAAGAAAATTACCAGAGTTATAGCATATAAAAGATTTTTAAAATCAATCGAAAATCAACATTTTAATCAAACAACGTACGACATGAAAAAATTCACGAGAAGAAAACCATTTCTTTTTAAAAGCCCTCAAATATTACTATAACAACTTTTTGGATTTTCTTGAAAATTGAAAATTCAAATTTTGATCACACAAAAAATAATAAAAAAAAAAAATTCAGTTTTGTGGTCTAACTATGCAGGATACACAAAAGTTGTAATAATAAAACTTATTAATAATAACTTTTTCGATAGGACGCGTAATTTTCGCTTGATTCGTGAAAAGTGACCTTAAAAACATAAAAAAATAAATTTTCGGATTAATGACACAAGTTACGCAAAAATTATATATAACAAATTGTGCGGCTAAAACACATCTACAAGTTTTTTGTGAATCGCGTTTTGATAAGACGCGTAGTTTTGGGTTTAATTATAAAAATCACATTAAAAATAAAAATGAAAAATTGTGGAATGATGACAAAAGGTACGACAACAAATCAATGGAGAGTATTATTTACCCAAAAAAGGGATACAAAATTGTTATAATTTATTATATTATTCTCATTTATGATTAAGGAAGTATCAGAATTGTCCAAAGATTGACACCACAATATTAAAATTTGGAATAAAATGATGCAAAATATGAAAAAAAAAAAAATGTCTTGAAGAGAAATTAAAACTTTAAAAAAATTCTGCAATATTTCTTTTAACTTTTTTTTAACAGGACTAATAATTTTTTTCTAATTTATCGAAAGTAATATGCAGAAAATCTAAAATTCCAGTATGCTTATGACATGAAAAATCCTATTTTTATCATAACAACGCGAAATAGAAAAAATGTGTGACGAAAGGATTGTACTTTTTATTATTTATTTAAATGTATTTGAGAAAATGAACACCGAAATCCATTATCGAGTGCGAAGCGCAAGATCCAACAGACTCGCGTTTTAGGCGCGCTCAAACTGGCGAGCGAAATAATTGCAAATATCGAGTTCAAAAGATGAAAAATACTTTATCATATTCTCTGTCTCTGTCTATCCAATAATTCTTCTTTGTTTCCTTTGTCGAGCGCCCTTGTTGGGATGCTATGACAGCGCCTCTAATTTGGAACTATTCAGAAGAAATTGGAATTTCAATTAAATATTTATAAGAAGTCTTATACTACATAGTTCATTTTATACCGAAGTATAACAGTCTTGATTACAATGAATTGATATTCACTGATCTTCATTATTATAATTGTTACGAAAACTTCGAGATACTACTTTGTGATATATATTCGCGTGTCAGATAGCGCTGTAGTTGCAAGAAATCGTCCGATCAGTCCCATCGGCTTCAATCGGCTTTAGACATCGGAGCCCCACTGCTGGTCGACACGAGCTCGCCATCGTGCTTACTCTCTATGTGCGTGCTTCCCGCTTCAACAGAAATATCTAAACGTCATGAAGCAGTTACACAGGTAGGCCGATAGGGTAAAGCGCCATACCGCAACGCTCATGCTTTTTTACGTCTAAATGAATACCGTGCACCTCCAAGTTCCTTTTATTCATATTCGCGGGGTGGCGCCAATTCTCGGAAGGCCTTAATCCATGAAACCTAAATCCAATATTGAATAAAATATAATATTAAAATATTAAAAAAAACAAAAAAAAAACAGTTTTTTTACAAGAGTATCGGTTTTCGATAAATACAAAGTTACATTGAACCCGAAATACTTGAGATTTAGCAGAATTGTATTTTATTGCAAGCAAAATGTTGGTTCATCGATAAAAACGAGGATTGTATCGTTCAGGAGAACAGCGATCCTAACTGCCGTAGCAAGGCCTGGAATTTTTTTCGAATGCCACCAAAAAATTAATGCATAAAAAAGTAATATTTAAAGATGGCTTAAACCCCATGAAATTGAATAAGTATTTATTATAAGAAAAAAATAAGTTTTTGGAAATTTAATTCTGAATCGTCAGTATTATTGAAAAAATGGGCTTTGAGACTTTTTGTTAATTTTGTTTGTTGTTTTTATATACTTTTATACACTGAGAGCCATTAGACTTCGTTTTAGTGGAAATTTTTAATATAAAAAAGTATCAATCGCAGAGGATTTTTCGTAGCATTTTTAATGTTTGATAACATACTAAAACTTTGAAAAAACCTTTGCTTGACACACTTCTACGGAGTGACGTATTGGACACACTGGGGTGCGTCGCACCCCAGCAACAAGAATTGTTATAACAAATAAATAGTTTATTATTTCAAATAGACAATTTTTTAAAAACTTTTAATGGGCCTATATTGTATAATTATATAGCTTATATGGCAAAAAAGTAAAATGAACAATTGTAAAAAATTAAAATATCCAAAAAAATGCAAAAAATGACAACTTTTACAAGTGCGCTTGGGCTGATTTGCACCGAAATTTGTCAAGCAAGAGATAAACAAGCCAGGTTAGGTAAAATGCTTCAAATGTAGGAAGATAGAATAAAACCGATTACAAATTAAACTTCAAACCTTGATTGCATGGATACATTTTTATTCACAATCTTGTACCTGTTTTCATAAAGTTATTGGAAAATGGTCTTAAAACGAATTCATTTTTTATATAAAGAATTAATCCGGAAAGAAAAATTATCAATATTAAAAATTTTGAATTGAAAACGTTTTAAATCAAACAATGTCAGATTTGGAACAATTTTGATAAAAGTACAATATCATTAGAAAGGATTTATAAACTGCATGGTATAATTTCTAAATTAAATTCTTTGAACTAAACGATTTTATTTTAAATTAAATAACCTTAAGCTAAAATGATTTCAGGTTAAAATATTTAAAACTTGATCATTTACAATGCAAATAAATTAAAATTATATTATTTGCAATTAAAAGAGTTTTAAGTTAAAAAACTAAAAAGTTGAAACTGTGGAATGAAGTAAATTTTCTATTCGAAGTAATTCTAATTTGAAAATTTAAAATTGAAAACTCAATTGAATGTGTACAAGTAGCTTCAGAAATTCTAGAATCTTATATTCTTTTAACCTAGAATTTTTTAAAAATTAAACATTCAAATTGATTAAGCAAAGTATAAGATAAAGAAATAAGTTCACCATCATTTTCATAGCATAAAATGGAAAATATTTTTGATTATAAATCTCTATAATTTAATTAGTGTACAAAAAGTTTAAAATAAAGTAATTTTGAGTAGAAAGCATTGAAAAAAATTTTTCTAGACAACGCTAGGTTTTTCAAATTGTTCATTGTACTATTTAAAATTTAACCATTTTAATAGCAAATTTAAAATTTATGAACGGAAAAATTAAAAATTCAGCATGCAACATGGAAGTTTAGAACTATAAAATTGTAAAAATTCAAGATGAAAGAAATGATTAATTTCCTACGTTTTAATTTTAAACACTTAAATCGAACACTTTATTTAGAATTATTATTTATTCTTGAAATCGTCTGATTAAATATTTTTTAATTTTTAATTATTCATTTTTTTAATCTTCAAATTAAATTCACACAAATTTAGGATTATACTATTTTTAAAATCGTTTCACTTTTATGGCTTCAATTTGAGAAATTGTTTTCTTAGTTTGGCAGTGTTTTGATCTTATTCTAGGGGCATTTAATCCAAAATTGCTTAATTAAAAATACTTTTACCTGAAAATTTTTTAAATATCAAGTCTTTTAATTTGATGTTTTACTATTTTAAAGAATTTAAAAATTTAAAATTTGAATCTTACTTAATATCAAACTAAATAATTTAAAATATTTAAATAAAAAATATTACATATGAATCTATCAAGGTTTTAGTCTAAAAGTTTAAAATTTTGAGAAATTTAATAGTTTATCAGGTTAGCCTATAAAAATAAAAACAAATATCTGGTGACTTTCTGGAGATCAAATATTATTCCAGGTCATTAATGTTGCTTATTTTAAAATGGTCATGAGGAACTCTATCGTAACTTTAGCAAAAAGTCTAAGATTTCCTTTGAGTAAACTAATAAAAAGAACAATCTTTAATTTTAAAAAAGTCCAATTTATTTTTGACTCCATTTTCGACCTCCTTGGTTTTGAAGCAAAAAAAAACTTTAAAAGCTGTGAAATTTAAATTGTACATTTAGTATTTTACCCATTTGCATAACTTAAAATTCAACAATTTAATTATTTCTTATCTGAATTTTTTTTAATATCCAAAGCTTTAAATGACATATAATTATTTCCTATAATGGATTCCGTATAATTTTTTAAAGATTATAAAAAACCATTATAGGAAAAACTTATCTTTTATACTGAAAAGATAATAATTTTTAAAACGATACAATTTTGAAAGATTTAAAAATGAAATAAAATCATTTATTAACGTTTCAATATAAAGTTATTCATTTATAATATCTATTGTCAAAATAAATGTTCTCCGTCTCTTTAAGACTTTTTTTATTAAAATGTGTGTTCTTTCTTTTACAAGACATATCTGATGTCATTTCAATTCCAAAAATCATAGAGATTGTTTTGATAATCGTAACTAAAACACTGAACTAAGAAAGAAAGTTAATGAACCTGAGTAAAACATTAAATATATTTATTTCAAAAATATTAATTTCCAGTTATAAATTAATATTAAAGAATATAATTATAATAAATTATATGATATTAGTATACGAATTGATAAAATGTTCTAAACTTTAATTAATATCATTAACCAATTCAAAAAGTTGAATAAAAAAGTAAAAGCATCTCTGCAAATTAACTTCATGCTCTCTAGTTTTAATTCTTTATACTAAAATTTAAAATATTTGAAAACTAGGTCATCCAATGTATAAATTTACTAGTTTTATTTGAAAATACAAAAAAAATTATTCAATTTGAAATATTTTTACTTTCATATATTAAAGCTTTATTTTAGAAATTAAATTGTGTCTACTACCCCGAAGGATTTACAGTTTACAGATTCACATTATTCAGATTGGATTAATTTTAAGCATTTTATTGAATTTAAATCATTAATGGAAAAAATTATAGATATTTTTGTCATTCTAAAGATAATTTATTACAATTGATACAATACAATTACTATATACATTTCCATATTTAACATTAATTAGATGCAACGTATTAAAAAAATTTTAATTATGATTGAAACCTTAACGTGTCATTAAATGCTGCTTTTTAATGCGGAAACTTAAAGATTATTGTAATCATTAAAAATAATAGTAATAATAATTTTAGAAACTTAGTAATTCTTTTATAAAAAGAGAAGAAAAATTCGAAACTATCTTAAAAAAGTGAATTGACATAAATGAGACAAGTGCATATAACCGAATCTCCCCTATTTCAAAAAATGAAACATCGGTCCATAGGTTAAGGTTTGGTAAAAAATCACAGTTGTAAATGGTGGATTCAAGTGAAAATCACCTCTGCATTTTTTTTGTTATTATTATTTATAGTTCTTTTAAATAAAATACATTTAAAAAATAGAGTTGTGTTTGTTTCGAAAAAACGTTAGAATGACTGACACTGTTACTCAACAGACTTTATATGAATGGTGTCAAGGATCTGTTATAGATTATATTTCAAGATAAATAATTCGTACATTTTATTATAAGGATGTTAAATTTGATTTTCATCTCATTTAAATTTCTTAAATTTTAATTTTATTATTCGTTCTATTTAATCTTTTAAATCCTAAAACATACTTGAAAGTAATGAAGAAAGTATTTAAAATATCTAAAGTATTTAAGAAAAATCTGTTATTTAATTACTCTTTTTTCTAATCACCGAATAATCTGAAAATTAATTTTTATTAATAAGACGAATTTTGTACAAATCAAACACATTTTATTCAATCAATACATTTTGTCCTTCTAGATTTTTCTCGAACGGTAAATGTTTTATATTTTATGTACAAAAAATAATTTAGTTGTGATTATAAATATTAAGTTTGGTCAGCAAAAGTTTTTTGTAAAATCTACAATATTTCGGTATAATCTAAAAAAACCATTGTCTTGAAGTAACAGATATTTGATTAATGTGACCAAATAAGTTTGATAAATTTACACAGCAATTTTGTTGTGCCTACCATACTTTTTGTTTAGTTCAACCAAACGCTCGAACAAAAGTATTCGTTTGGCTAAGTAAAAACGATTTTTTTGTTTCTATATTGAACCAAAAAACTTGGTTGGGACAGCCAAACTTTTGTTCTTGCAACTCAACATTTTTGGAGTGCTCTTAAATGGAAAATTCCCTTATTTAGGACATATTTCTTCGCAAAAAAAAAACTAATTTTAATGATTTTTCATCAGATCGATCCAATAGCCGGACTACTTTAAAATAAAATTATTTTCATTAACTTTGAATTAACTTTTAATTTATTAATATAATTTTTAATTAACCCTCTTTTAACCTTTTAAGTAACGATTTCAGTGATTTTCCAGAATTATAAAAGCTCTTAAGATATTTTAATACCTTTCCCAAGATTTTAGGAAATATCATCAGGTTTCTTGTAATTCCACGTAGAATTTCAAATATTTTCAAATATTCCAAGGTAATTCTGAATAGTGAATATATTTAAATAACTTAAACGTATTCCAAAGGATTTAAAAGATTTCAGTTTTTTTTTAAACAGCCACCAAAATTTTTAAAAATCTCTTTTTATAGCTCTCATAAGCTTTTAATATCACCTAATAATAGTTTCGAATAATAATAATTATTTAAAATACTGTGGTGTAATTTTTAACAATTGGATATTTTAATTCGATAATTAGGAAATTAAAATAAGAGTCATTTAATAATTATGCTATAATAAATAATCTAATAACAAAAACTATATATTTAGACGAATGTATGCCTTATTAAGAATTAATAATAATGAACAATTCCATTTAAAATATCATGAACGGTATTCGAATGCAATAATTGAAGTCAATGGAAATTCGGTAAGAAACCTCGACTAGTCAACCGATTTATGATATTCAAATGGCTTTCGAACGATATTTGTGTGGGGAATTTAGAGCTGGTGCGAGTTCGAATGTTTGCAGTACCGCCCCTAGACTTCCTACGGATGTGGGAGGATTACTTCTGGATAATTACCATTATTTCAAAGTGTCAAACACACTCCCTAAATTTTGTCTCAGGGCTGTCTAAGAATGGAATACAACTGTGATTTTTTACCAAACCTTGACCTCTGGACCGATGTTTCATTTTGTGAAATAGGGGAGATTCGGCTATATGCACTTGTCTCATTTATGTCAATTCAGTTTTTAAGATAGTTTCGAATTTTTATTCTCTTTTTATAAAAGAATTACTAAGATTATTATAATCATTAAAAATAATAGTAATGATAATTTTATAAACTTAGTAACTCTTGTATAAAAAGAGAAGAAAAATTCGAAACTATCTTAAAAAAGTGAATTGACATAAATGAGACGAGTGGATATAACCGAATCTCCAAGGAATTCCAAACAGAATTGCAAGAAAAAAAGTTTGGTTGTCCCAACCAAGTTTTTTGGTTAAATATAGAAACAACAAAATCGTTTTTATTGAGCCAAACGAATAGTTTTCTTCGAGCGATTGGTTGAACTAAACAAAAAGTATGGTAGGCACAACGAAATTGCTGTTTAGATTTATCAAACTTATTTGGTTACATTAATCAAATATCTTTAACCTCAAAACAATGATTTTTTTAGATTATACCGAAATATTTTA
>JAAAKG020137438.1:0-12901 GCA_010014905.2 Druon quercuslanigerum
GTCGCTTTCAAACACTAAATCTCAAAAATCCAAAAAAATTCTAAAATGTGGTTCAAGTTCGTTACCTAAATTCTGAGGAATGAATTTTTTAGATTTCTATGGTCTATTTATGAAAAAAAAAAATGATCCACTATGCTACCGGTGAAAACCGTCGTTTTCAACCCAAGTTTCTAAAAAATTAATAAAAAAAATTTTTAAATGTGTTCCAAATTTCTCACCTAAAATTTTAAATATGAGTATTGTAGATTTTCATGGTAAATATATTTTTTTAAATTGTCCCCCAGGCTGCCGGGGAAAATAGTCGCTTTCAAACACTATACATCTCAAAAATCGAAAAAAATTCTAAAATTTGATTCAAGTTCGTTATCTAAATTCTGAGGAATAAATTTTTTAGATTTCTATGTTGTATAAATGAAAAAAAGTTCATCCACTAAGCTGCCGGTGAAAACAGTCGTTTTTAATCCATAAATCTAAAAAATTAATTACAAAATTATAAAATGTGTTCCAAATTTCTTACCTAAAATTTTAAATATGAATATTGTAGATTTTCATGGTAAATAATTGCAAAAAAAGTTTCATCCACGTTATGTATTTTTCTATCCCTGAGACTCAAAAATACATTTAAAAGTTCTAAAACAATTGCACAGCAAGATGCGTTAGCCTAGCGGCCGGAGAAAGCAGTCGCTTTCGAACATTAAATCTCAACAAACAAACAAAATTTTTAATATAGTTGCAATTTTCGTACCTAAAGTCTGAGGAATGAATTTTGTATATTTTAATTATAAATAATTGGAGAAAAAAGTTTAATCCCCCCATCTATTGAAGAAAGCAGTCGTTTTCAACCCCTAAGTCTCAAAATCTTTATATTATTTCAAAAAATCTTTTATTTCATAAAAAGGAAAAATTTATGCAATTATTTACCATTCAAACCCAGAAAATTCATTTATCAGTTTAGATAAGAAACTTTTTTGATTTTCGTCGTCCCCGGCAGAAACCCTTTTTGGTTAATGCGCGACG
Source organism: Druon quercuslanigerum (assembly GCA_010014905.2). Lineage (NCBI taxonomy): Eukaryota > Metazoa > Arthropoda > Insecta > Hymenoptera > Cynipidae > Druon > Druon quercuslanigerum. The sequence goes on from JAAAKG020137438.1 coordinate 1,018, forward strand.
CCCACTTGACTAATTTTTTTTTTCGTTTCACATAAATGTTAGAGACTTCAGTTCGACGTATTTATTGTCTGTTATGTTTTTTAAATTAATTAGATTCTGAGTTTCCTAAATTAGTTTTTTTTTTATTTCGTAACAGCTTTACGGATGGTGATGCTGAGAAATCCATCAACGCTGCGAGGCGAAACTGCGCCGAAGAATTCCACAAAGTTTGAACAAAAAAAGGGTGGTCGAAAGTCAAGGGGTACCAGTCCAAGTGAAAGTTCAACAGGATCTCGTGGAAGTAGTCCAGGGAAAAGTAGTTTAAATTCCAAAGGACCTCGTAAAAGTCCATCCTTGGGATCTAGAGGAAGCGAGTAAGTTGATTTTTGACAACAAAATAACAGTTTTTCTCCTGTACTCTTGTATTTCCCCTATTTTTGAATTCGGACTTTTTCCCCTATTCTCGAAAAACTTACTCTTTTTCTCCTTTTCTCTTTAAATAAACTTCAATTACAATGGAAAAGTTAGTTAAAGCGGACGGCGCCTACAGGAAAGGGTTTCATGCGTGTTATTGGTTTCAATCCTCCCCTACTTCCCCTCAATCCCCTTCCCCTCCCTAAAATTTGCTACCCTTCATTTCCCCTCTCTTCGCTTCCCCAGGTAAAACTCCCTTTCCCCATCCCTCACTTTCCTTAACTTATTCACTCTCATTTCTAATCCTTTGCCTCACTTTCACTCACTTCTTTCTACTTCCCATGCCTAATTCCCTCTTATTTCCCCTATTTCTCTCTCATTTCCCATACTCCTTCCGCTGCTATCCCTCCCCCTTTTCACCTGATTTCCCCTTCTTATCTTCTCCAGATTTCTTCTACTTCACGTACTTCTCCGTTTAATTTCCATACACTCATCTCTACTAATTTCCCATCTCTTAATTTCACATGCTTTTCTCCCCTCAACTTCAGTCCATCTATTCCCCATCTCCCCCTCCCCTTATGTCCCCGTGCTTCTACATTTTCCTTTCATCAGTGAAAATGATTTCTTTCACTTTCTGTATTTACGCGCCCTACATTTTCCCTCACTTCCTCTACTTACCCACTAATTATTTCTCCTACCCCCTTACCTTAATTTTCCCTTCCCTCATCCTATTACTTCCTCTACTTCATATCCTCTAATTTTTCCTGCATTCCTCTAATTTTCCTCCACTCTCTTACGCTCTCCTCATCTCCCCTCATTTTCCCCACTTCACATACTTTCCCTCTCCCTTGTTACCCCCACTCGACTCCCTATATTTCCCCTACTTTCCCGTCCCTCTGTTTACCTGCTTCCCCTTCCCTTATTACTCCTGAATTCTCATACTTTCCCTCCCCTCACTTCCCCTTATCCGAAAATTGTTTCTTTTTTTCTATATGTCGAAATAAATTATAAATATTTCCCATATTTCCCCCCTTTTTCGTGAAAAATTTATCTTTTTTGAGCGGCTTCTACATTGTAATCCTTGATTCTGTTTTTTTAATTTGAATGATCTAAAAATTTGTAATTGAAAATCTAACTTTTTTTTGATTGAATCATTAAGATGGAGTCTTTCAGTAATCAAATTAGTAAAAAAGATTAATTTTTTTTTTACTTTATTGGGTAATTAACATAATTATTTTCACTAAAGTTTCAATAAGATTTTCTACTTCAAATTTGACTGAAGTTTCATTAGTTTTTTAATTACATTATATTTCAATCAATAAAATATTAGTGCTAATGGTTGAGATTAGCGTAAAAATTATGGTATCAAATTCATTCTAATTTCCAAATTCAAAAAAAAAACATTCAATCATTTAAATATTAACTCTTAAGTCAATTTTCTTCTATATTATTTTAAATTATTACTTTTTAATAAAGTTTCAACTGAACACTGATTTTAAAACTGATTTTATCTTAGACTTTCTTGTACGAAGATGACACGATTTCATGCATGAATAAGAAAAATGCGCTTTTAAGTATAAAGTGCATTTTTTTCTTAAATTTTATTATGATACTTATGTTTATCAGCTTGAAAAAATTATAATATTATATTTTTGGCTGAAAATAATACACAACAAATTAACATTTTTATTATTCATTTTCAAAGGGGTTTTAATTGTTTTTATAAGAGTTTAACTTAATACCCACTTTATAATATTTTAATTTATTATATTTTGTAACCATTTAATCATATTTTGTGATTAAAAAATCTTAATGGAAAAATAAAAATAAAAATAATAATTTCTTTCTAATAAAAGTGGTGTAACGATATCTCGCATACGTTGTTGTCAACAACTTGATTATTTTGAAACTGCCTCAGTATGCCTTTTAGTGGATAAAATGTTTTATTTTGCAGGATTTAAATTTTATAAAGAAAACCGAATTATTTCAAAATATATTTATAATTTTTGAAACAATTTTAAACTAAATTTAGATTTTTGAAAATTCTTGGAATGATTTGAAGAGAATAAAGAAGGATTTCTTAACATTTCTGGAATAATTTCAAATGACTTTTTATTTTGAAAAATGGATTTTGCAAGAAATTTGAAAATGGCTTCAGAATGTTGCAGATTATTTCCTAAAATTTCGAAAAATAAAATAAAAGACTTTAAAGCAGCATTTTTTCTACTTTGAAAGATAACGAAATTTTAGAAAAAATATAAAAATATATTGCAAAGTTTTAAACAAAAATTAGATCTCTAAAGATTTTGAAAAATAAGCTTTTTAAGAATTTTGAAAGGTTTCAAGAAAATCGCGATTTTATTAAGATTCCTGGGAAAATTTTAAATGATTTTTTTGCTTTAAAATTAATTGTAAGAGAAAATGGAAAAAGATTTCGAACGATTTCTTAAAATTTGCAATTTTGCAAGATTATAAAATTTTGGAAAAAACCCAAGATATTTTAAGAGATATTTATAAGTTTCAAGAAGATACATTGCAAAAATTTAAAACTGGAAAAGATTTCAAAAAATTTAAAAGAGAATGTAAAATATTGAAGATTTCAAATAAAAAGGTTTTTAGGAAGTCGCAAAAATTTCAAGAGAATAATAAAATATTTTTTTGAAAATTCTGAAGTGTTTAAAAGACTTTATATTTTCAACTACTTTGTGAAATTTTGAAAAAGGTGGAAAAGGACTTTAAAGCAAAATTGTCCATTTTTTTGGGTCACTAAATTTTAGAAATACATTGCAGTAAGTTTAAAAGTTTCGAAAAAGAAGCTTCTTAAGAATTTTGAAAGTTTTCAAAAGAATATTAGTTTTTTAAGATTCCTGGGAAAATTTCAAATGATTTCTTAGTTGAAAAATTAATTTTAAGATCAAATGGAAAAATATTTCAAAAGAGTTTAAATGGTTCTCTATAATATTTCAAAAGAGAAGGTAGAAGATTTTTAAAACAAGCTTTTTCAATTTTGCAAAATTAAAAAGTTTTGGAATAAATCAAGTTTTCAAGATACACAAATAATTTAAAACTTTACATGATTTTTAAACAAATTTAATTTTTGCGAAATTAATTTCTAAAGAAAATTTAAAAAGATTTCAAGAAATTTTATAAGATATCTAAGGTTGTCTCGAAGTAAATCTGGAAGATTCTAAGGCTTCTTTTTTAATCTTTTGAAAATATGTCAAATTTTGAGGAATAATTCGAGTCTCTTTGGTAGTCTCTTTTGGTAGTGATTTAATCTTTTTTGGTTGAAAATGTAACTGTTTGGTTTAAAATTAATCTATTTTGTCTGAGGGTTGAACTATTTTTTTTCAAATTCGTATTTTTTAGATTAATTAACTATTTTTGGTTAAAAATATTTGTAATAGTAATCTTTTTCGTTGAGTACCTGTTGAGCTGTTCCTTACATAAAATTGTTTTTTACGCTAAATTAAAATTGAAAAAATGTAATCTATAAATATTCCCTTTGAATAAGAAAAATCATGGAAAAAATTAAGCGAATTGAGAAATATTTGTAATTTTTAATATTCTTGCACAGTTAAACTAAATTCTCTAATTATATAATAAGTTATGGAAAATAATATAAATGTTTTATGTCAGTATTTTGTACACGAAGTTAGTATTTTTTTAAAATAATTTCAAAATAAAATCACCAAGATTCTCTATTTGTAACAATTTCAGGTTATGTTAGTGTTTTACACTGGGAATGGGTATTTTTAATAAAAAATTATTTAATTTCAAACATTACAAAATTTATGCTTTCGTTTTTCTTAAGAGTTTGTTACCACAAACTAAAATTTGAAAAATAAAAATAGTGTGAACAAGATTTACAATTTTTGAACTCTTTCAGGTTATATTAACGTTTTTCACAGAAAATTAGTAATTTTAAACAACAATTTTAAATAAATGTTAATTTAACTTTATTGGCGAAAACTATTGATATTTAAATAAAAAGTTGTTGGATTTCAAATAATATTAAAAACTTTTCAACAAATTTAGGTTATGCTGATATTTTACCGGGAATTAGTACTTTTAAACAAAAAGTATTATAATCAATTATAATCAATTTTAATTTGTTATAAAAAAGTGCTTTAAGAATACTGTGGGATCTATTAATATTTACTAATAAAATAAAATTTAAAATTAAAATTAAATAATTCATAAAATATTTTTAATTTGATTAAAATTGTTTACGCTATATACCAAACTGCCTACATAGAAGACATTCTGTAATTTTCACAGATTTAATCAAATTCACTGAAGAGGGCCACCATTATTTTTGCATTTAAGTGGAAGAAAGAGAAAAAGAGGGCTATAGGGAAAAGACTCTGAATCCTGCGTGAAATAAATTTTGATAATTTATAATATAAAGAATAACATTTTAACTCAAAATTGAAGTTCATTTTTCATACTTTAAAAGTATTAGGTTAGAAAACTGGCAATTTGGCCTATTTTTGACCTGATTACATATAATTTCTTCCACTTGTATAAACTATATTTTTTTGCCTAGGCAACCGATTACAATTCGCAGCTATAGACCTCTGATCCATAATTATTATTCTCTGTTACGATAATAATCCTGAAGTAGACACGAGAATTTTTACTGTCACTTGACATGCATGTTATGAATTGTGTGATAAGTCTATGACTTTCATATTATGAAATTGACAATTGTGCAAATGTACACATTTTGAAAAGCGTTGTTCGTCCTTGAGCGTCACTTTTGACACGCTTTTATCATGATTAATTTCCAAATGGTTTTAGTAAAATGACTTATCACGCGTTTTTATTCACTGCACTTGAACTCAATAATTAAATATTCGATTGGGTCACACATGTCGGAGTGTGTCGGTTGTCAATTTTCAAGAGGGTGAGTTCGAACTTCGGCTGTCCTAATTACACTTTATGAAACATATATGCTTGCCCATTTTCGTTTGACAAAATTGAGGTCATCTAATATGGGGATTAGTAAGTAGTTCAGGGTCACTGAAATTATTTCGAACATGGGAAATATTTTTTTATGAAACGACACTCACGATTTTCGTTCGCCAAATATTTTCCAGATGGGTGATTGTCAAATTGCAGGCAAACGTGAAGTCCCAGTAATATAAAATTAAAATATAAACTTTTACTTTTTTTATTTTTAATAAATACTGATTATGATCCTCTACAAAATTTTCAGTTCGTTTTTTTTTTAAATTTCTGTTCCTATTCACTTAAATTTAATGTAAGAACACACCAAACGAAATACGGATTTTCACATTTGTTTTGGCAGCCTGAAAAACGTCAAATGACTCAAGTTTGTAAACTTCAGAGGAACAAAACTTTAATTTACGCAAATTTTTCAAGCCAAAAAAATAATATTGTATAAACCTTGAAAGTCTGTTTCTCGATTTTTGTCGTTTTAATCGTCATTTGCGTGAGTCTTTTTTTCTAGTAAAATATTTGTAGTTATAGTTGAGTAATAAACTTAGAGTTACTAAGCGTGTCCGTGAACACAAAATTCTATAAAATTTAACTTAATATATAAACATATTTTTTTGTAAATCGCATAATAAAACTCTAATTTACATTGTGATAACAAAATCATCATCAGACATATTGCTTAAAAACAGTTTCGAAGTAAAAAAATATATATAAACCATTTCGTTGCTTGCTCAGCAGATGTCTATTTAATGCTCAGGCGTTTATTTGTAATTAGAATGTATTATTTTTTTATAAATATTAAAAAAGAATAAAATTCGTCGTCATTAGTGTGATACAGTGATTCCACGTATATCTGCACATGCGCGAGGATTAGGTGGGCTGGTTTGTTTATTATTCCCTAACCTCCGTTTTCAAAGTCTTGAAAATAATATTAAAATGAAAACAAATGCGAATATTGATAAAAAAATTTTATTTATAGAACACAAACCAGATTTTTAAAATAACTGAACATAAAAAACGCATCTTCTGTAATAATTATAAGTTCTTTAAGAAACAATCAAATGCACATAAGTTTCTTATAGTAATTTAAGTTTTAGAATCAGTCAAAGTTAAATCTGTGCATATCACAAGACTTAAAGTCTAAAACTTGAATTCTTACATGTAAAAAATTCAAAACCTTTTGAATTTTAAGTTATTCAAATTGTAAACAAGGGTTTACAATTAACGCGAGAACGTCTAAATGCGTTATTTTGACCCATATTCTTCATGAAAGGTAGATAATTAATTAACCCATATCTTGAATTAGTTTTCGTGAATTTTAGTTGAATAATTAATAATTCCAAGTTCCTACGGGACTGGTCCTCGCAGACCTGTATTTGATGATTCCTAATTTTTTTTTAAATCACCCATTTAGTCGTTCTAGTTTTAAGAGGCCCAATTTATAAAATACCGGAGAAGTTTACACATTGAATCATTCTGTACCGTTGTTCGTACAAATGCTTGAGAAAAGCCATCTCGATAATTGTTAACATAAATTAAAAAATTCTTCAGAGAAAAGTCTTCTCGATAATTGTTAGTATAAACTAACAATTAGAGTTGGATCTCAAATTCTCCGCAAGTACGTGATTATTTTTTTTTAGAAAATGCACTTAACAACAAATTTTAAGTCAAAGTATTTGAAAGGAAAAAGGGCGTTTTGATTCGCGTAGACGATCTTCATAAATTTCAGTAACTTGTAGTAATCTGCAACATAATGAAATAAAAATGTACACTACCTTCGGAAATTATGAGATCGATTGACGCAAGCACTTTTAAAAATCACTGCTGGCTTTGAACCACGATGACTCAAAGAAAAAGGATTACAAGGCATTTAAAAAAAACCCGTTGGAAAGCCTATAAAATTCCACGTCTAGTAATGTCGAACAGATTTTTTTATCTGCTGAAGAGAATACAGCACGTGATAAATTATAAAAAAATTATAGATTTTAAAATTTTTTACCTCGACTTCAACTTTTAGCATGACCTAGGAACATTGTTGCAAAAATCTTAAAATTATATAACATAGAGCCTGAAATTTTATCTTTAATTTAAGCCAAAGAAACTTAGAAAATCTTCATCGGTTCCCGAGATACGATTAAAAATGTTCAATCATATCTGAGTTGAGTTTTAGTCGACGATCGCGGTTCTCGGCCGGTCTGCTGCTCGCCTCCTTCTTTGATGCAGGACCAAATAGGCCACGCACAGAGGCGGTGCTTGATTGGGGCTCTCTTATAATTTTAATTCTGCTCATCAGTAATTTTTAGTATAAATTATTGAAAACTTATAAAATTATTATTATATTATTTAAAATTATATTTAACAGAATTATCCCCATATTAAAGAATAGAAAAATAATAAAAAGTTTTTTTTATGTCTGAAAATTTTTATCAACTAGAATATTAATAAAAATTGTAGATATATTGTTACGAGAGTAAACTATTTTTCAAACGAATTAAGCAGCTAAATTCTAAATAAATTATTTATGTGAAAAACACTCAAAAATGTGCGTAGGTGTAATGAAAATTATATTTTTATTTTCTAATAAGTAGTTTATTATTGCCCTTTTCACAAACATTTTTCTTGCACAAGCAACTCGCTCATTATTTAATTTTTCGATGCTCAAAATTACAAAATAAAGGCAGAATCAAGCACCACCTCTATGCGTGGCCTATTCAGTCCTGCCTCAACGAAGGAGGTGATCAGCAGACCGGCCGAGAACCGTGATCGTCGACTAAAACTCAACTCAGATACGATTGAACATTTTTAATCGTATCGCGGGAACCGATGAAGATGATTTTTTCAGTTTCTTTAGCTTAAATTAAAGATAAAATTTCAGGCTCTATGTCGTATAATTTTTAGATTTTTGCAAGAATGTTCGTAGGTCATGCTAAAAGTTGAAGTCGAGGTAAAAAAATTTTAAAAATCTAGAATTTTCTTATAATTTATCACATGCTGTATTCTCTTCAGCAGATTAAAAAAAATCTGTTCGTCATTGCAAGACGTGGAATTTCATAGGCTTTCGAACTGTTTTTTTTAAATGTCCTGTCATCTTTTTTCGTTGAGTTATCGTGGTTCAAAGCCAGCAGTGATTTTTAATAGTGCTTGCGTCAATCGATCTTATAATTTCCGATGGTAGTGTATGTATTTGCACTTCTTTATTATTAAAAAATAATAGTCTAAAAATAGTCTAAAACGACGTAAAATAAGAAATTTAATTTTGATATTAAAAAATGTTCAAAGGATTTTAAAGTCTGTTGAAATCCTGCAAAAAATATTAATCTTCCCGGGAACGAGAAACTGATTAAAAATGTGAATCTGTATGAGGTTTTCGTGAATCCGCTTTCTACTTATTTATATTTTATATTTTTTAAATGTTTCATTGCTTTAATTGGTCAATGATTTAAAAAAAATTTTATTTTATATGTAAAATCAGTAAAATATGGCAACATAACTCTAAAAATTTCGATCCGATTGAAAACTGCATAAAAAGAATCCTGCTTACATAATATTTCTTTTTATATTTATTTTATTTTCATGAAAATATTATAACTTAGCAGTTTTTTGTACTTACCTTGTTTGTGATTCATATATAAAATTATATTTTTTAAATTTACATTCCTTAAAATTCACATGAAAATTCAACACGATTTTGTTTTAACGGTTATTTGGTTTTTGGAGCAACGTGGAATTACAAAATAATGTAAAAATTCACATTATCCTGCTTTTTTCCACTTTTGTTGTAAACTGGATTATATTTCACATCGTACATTTCAACTAACCTAGTAAATACACCTTATAATATCGATTACAATATGTTTGAAATTTATCACATTGAGCGTTGGGAACTTTGCGTCCGCTCCTCAGTGTGGTAATATTACACTTTCAAAATACCATTCATAAAAATAGTTTAAAATTCCACCGTAAATCGCTGCAATTTCCCAATGAACTTGTAGGATTAACACATCAATGACAGTAAAACGTTTACAAACCGACTTGCAATTTTCAACCACTTTTTTTACAGTGATTCTTTTATTAATTCCTAACCTACACAGTATATTTCCTCGAAGATGTGTGCAGAAATAAATAGCTTTATTTTATAAGGAAAAATACGGCAATCTTTATTAGGAAAAAACAAAAATAGGTATTATTATTATCATAAATATTAAAAAATGTAAGTTTTATTCATTGTATCCTCTAGAAAATCCTCGAGGATTTTCCCCGCGTACAAACTTATTGGGAAACTATTCAAGGCCAGAACAGACCATCCTTCGCGTTAAAAATTATTTCCTAATTTTCATGCATTGCAGATTTTAAACTTTTTAAAAGGCTCGCACTCTTTTTCAACAAGATCCTAACCCAAGTCCGCTCTCCATATTTAATGTACGAATTTAATTATTATTTCTTATTTCTAGAAATGCCCCTTTTGGATTTGAAATTTTCAAATGTGATTCAATAAACTTTGGTTGATGAAAACTCCTGTAAAAAACAAAAATTCAACGACCAAATTTGGACCGCACCGGACAATCAAACAAACAAAAAAATTTTCCAATTGCAATCTGAAAAAAATTCTTGTTAAAGAAAAAAATTTCAGACAAAAATAAAAATGAGGAAAGAAAAATGAGAAGGCAACCAAACGCATCCCCTTCTTTCTCTTTTGCCTTCTTTCGTCTTTTTTATTATTAATATTATCAAATCACAAAAAAAGAACATTCAAAATAAAAAATAAAAAAAATAAAATGACATTACCAACGATTCGGTACTCATACAGTACCATTATCAAGGTAAGAAAAATATAAACAATAGCACCAAAGAACAGGTGTTCTCTCTTTGTTACCTGAAAATCGAATGGGGGTCAGTAGGTCAATCTGTTGTAAACACACTAGAAATATCTGTCATAAATAAATCAGAAATAGAGAAACTAAAGGAAAAACAAGATTCATGGAACCTCACCGTTAAATGTAATCAATCATATCAGCATAACTTTTGTTTAATTTATCCAAATCGGTTTTTAAATTAATAGATAACTTTTTTGTTTTTTAATATAAAGCATCTCCATGAATTCTCTCTTTCTCTCATTACTTTCACTATGCAAAATTTTAACATTATCCCAGTCAAAATTATCTAATGGACCTTTACAAAAATTAATCACTGAATCCATTTTAAATGTTATAGGGAAAATAGTATGAATTACAAACTTTTTTAACATAAGTTCAATAGTTTTAGAAATTTGACCGAAAAACGGAAAGTTACCACGCCTTGAAAAGTGAAAGCGTAGTGGCTCTTTGCCCGCTCTGTTGGCCGCGGAGTGGTTGAGGAGACACTAGAAGCGCCAACCTCCAAGTGGACCCCGCTGGTAATATTTCCGTGTAGCGAACAATTTTTCCAAGCAGAAAAATAGAAAAACAGGCTTGGGAAAATTGTTCGCTGCTTCATAGGCTACGCGTATTAACGCCCTCAATATGAAGCTTGACCGAACCAAGAAGATCCAAGCGCCCGTACGGGGAAGCCCCTCAGCCATTTCAATGCACAGACAAGTATACGGAAATGTTACCAGCGACCAACGGAGCGGGCAAAGAGCCAAAGTATTAAATGAACTATATTTCTTTGATTCTTTCTGTGGCTGAGTCGGGGATTTGTATGCCTGTCAAATTTACAAACCAAATTTACAAACAAACAGAGTATCATTTTGCCCGCAGATAATCAGAAAGAGTCAAAGGAATATACATTATTTAATACTTTTGTTCTTCCGTTTTTTGGTCAAATTTCTAAAACTATTGAATTTATGTTAAAAAGGTTGAAAATTCATACTATTTTCCGTATAACATTTAAAATGGATTCAGTAATTAATTTTTGTAAAGATCCATTAGATAATTTTGACTGGCATAATGTTAAAATTTTGCATAGTGAAAGTAATGAGAGAAAGAGAGAATTAATGGAAATGCTTTATATTAAAAAACAAAAAAAGTTATCTATTAATTTAAAAACCGATTTGGATAAATTAAACAAAAGTTATGCTAATATGATTAATTACTGACCCTTATTTGATTTTCAGGTATCAAAGAGAGAACACCTGTTTTTTGTTGCTATTGTTTATATTTTTCTTACCTTGATAAGGGTACTGTATGAGTAACGAAACGTTGGCAATGTCATTTTATTTATTTTTTTTTTTTTTCAAAGTTGTTTTTTTGTGATCTGAGAATATTAGTAATAAGAAAGACAAAAGAAGGAAAAAGAGAAGGAAGGGGATGAGGTTAGTTTCCTTCTCATTTTTCTTTCCTCTTTTTTATTTTTGTCTAAAATTTTTGTTTTTAACCAGATTTTTTTTCAGATTGCAATGGGAAAATTTTTTGTTTGTTTGATTGTTGAGTGTGGTCCAAATTTGGTCGTTGAATTAATGTTTTTTATAGGAGTTTTCATCAATTTGATGATTGGACGTTAAATAGGATTTTTGATTTAGATTTTAATCTAATTTAAATTTCTTAAATTT
>JAAAKG020137439.1:0-35498 GCA_010014905.2 Druon quercuslanigerum
ATGAAAAATCCCGAAAAATAAAATGCCCCACAATTTGAAATTCCCGAATAATGAAATTCCGTATGGTTTATAATACTACTGAATTAAAAAATTCCCGAATGGAAACAATTAAAACTTTTTTTTGTAAATCTGATTAATTTATTCAAAATACAATACTAAAATGTTTTTATAAAATGAAAATATTTTTCATGTTTAAACTTTTTCGGAAATTTTATAAATAGGGAGTTTTCTAGTTCGGATATTTTATTATTCAGCAATTTTCTGTCGGTAAGATTAAAAACTGTTTGGGAATATTTCAATTTTGGAATTTTGTTGGCAGGAAATTTTATTATCCGCAAATTTTATTACTCGTGATTTTGACAGTCCCGAGGATTCAATTTCTCGAGATTTTTCAGTCGTTCCTTAAAAATTCCCGAATTATAAAATATCCGAACTAGAAAATTTCCGAATTTAAACAATTACATTTTTTAATAATTTTATTAATTTATTAAAAATACAATAATAAAATATTGTTATAAAACAATCTTTTTAATGTTCAAAGTTTTTCCGGAATTGTATTATTTTGGAATTTTAAATTTTAGTAAAATTATGAACTGTCGGAAATTTTCCAATTCGGAAATTTTATTATCTCGGAATTTTATTATTCAGGTTTTTACAGAGTCGGAAATTTTATTTTTCGAGATTTTTTAGTCGTTCCTCAAAAATTTCCAAATGATAAAATTCCTGACAAAAAATTGCCGCATTATGAAATTTCTAAACTAAAGAATTCCAGAATTATAGAATTCCCGAATAAAACAATTAAATATTTTTTACATATTTTTGTAATAAGAATTTACCTGCCGGATAGAATAAGGGCAAGTATTTGTTTACTGAATTCAAGATTCTTGCAGTAATTTAATTTCCAAAAATTAAGATTCTGAACAAATGTTCAAAAAATAACCGAATTTTTGATTCAGAAAATTTCTATTTCCTTATATTTCGAAATAAAACAGTGCTGAATTGATTCCTGCAAAGTTTGTTTGGAAATGTTATTAGGTTCAGAAAAAATTTAGGGAGAGGTTTTTTAACTTCGAGGCGCACCTGTTTTTATTTTTTTTCATCCAAGTTTTATACAATTATTGTTATATAAAATTCAAAAAATAATTTGAAAAACTTTAAACATTAGAAAGTAATTTTGCTTGAATAAAAATATTTGAATTTAAATGTTTACATTTGAGAATTACCACTGCGGATATTTTATAATTCGGTGATTTTCTGTCGCGAATTTTTATTATTCGGGAATTTCCAGATTCGGAAATATCATAAACTGTATACATATTTATTTTTTGGAATTTCACTTGTCCGATTGTTTATATAAGCAGTAATATAACAAATTTAAAATATTGAAACATTGTTCACAAAATAAAAAAATAATTTTCTTTTTTTTCAGGAACAGATGGATGTGACTTAATGTGCTGTGGCCGAGGATACAACACGCACCAGTTTACAAAAGTCTGGCAATGTAACTGCAAATTTCATTGGTGCTGCCGAGTGCATTGTGACACATGCACGGAAAAAATCGAAGAATATACGTGCAAATAAAAGTCCAGCGCCTGTAATCAGACTTTCAGATCTTCTCCTTACTCTCAGATTCATCCAGTCACAATTATTTTCTCACAAATCCCATAAAATCCTTAGTCACGAACACATAAATAATTCGAGTGAAGCGTCATTAATCTCACGAATTAAAAAATTAATTCTTAGATACCTCGGGAGATGGATTAGAAATGACTTTGTTCAATAAAAAAGATTTTTTTTAAATTAAAAAAAAATATAAATTTTCGAACAAAATTTTTCCGAAGTTAATGATTTTTTAAAATGAAAATCTGGAATACTAAGTGAGAAAGCGTGGAAGTTAAATTGTAAATTTTGTAATTTTTTATAGTAAACAAAGCGCAACACGGAATACGATGGCAATTGTGTGATATTACTCATAATTTGATAATTTAATCTTTCGATTCAATTATGCGATCATCCGAGAGTTAGGCAGCGTTTAGTACACTAAACTTCCGATATAAGAACTCCCGGTTTATGATATTCCTAATATTGATGTCCTCGGCAGTTTCACGATGAGGAAAGTCGCGGGTTTAGATTCTCCCAATTTAGGATCAAGGCCACTACAAGCCATGCCCTAAACCGTTCTTATATCGGAAGTTCAGTGTAATTTTAAATTATTTATAGTGTGTTAGATAGCTTAATGGTATTTCGAGTAGTTTTGAAATGCTTTTCTTTTTTCTCAGGCCCGGCTTGGGAATCAAAAATATAATTAATTAAGTCTATAAAAACAATAGATAGCTCTTATCTAACAGAAAAATGTTTATATTACCGAAAAAAAAATTGAAGATCTAAAACATATATTTCTATATAATAATTAATGTGGGTCAAAGCTTTTTGCAATTAGTTTCAAGGTTAATTTATCTGATTTATATAAATGAGCGACACTTGTTTTTAAAATTTATTTAAAATTTATTTAAAAATAATTAACTTATCAAATGAGCTCTCGTTTTTACAAAAACGATTTTTATTTATAATGAACTTGGAAGAAACTGCAAAATATTGACTAACAGTAACTGTTATTAGAGACATATTTTTGTATTAAAAATGTATACGTATTGAGCAAGAGTCCTCTTATTTTATAAACTGGTAAGCAAATGTTTGTCTACGACTCGTCAGTTTCTCCATATATTTTCCGACATTTCAGATAAATATTTTCAAAATAATAATGTAAATAAAATAAAAAATTAAAGAAATGGTATCAAACAGTCGAGGCTAAGTTAACACAATATTAATATAAAATCTCTAAAAAAGTTTATATGAGATTCGTGGAAAATTACAATTTGTTTTATGAAGGATTAAAAATCTTGATTATGATAACATGACACTATACTGTACATTATTATAATGTGATTACTGATTATTTTTTAAGGCTAGAACGTAAACGTTGTAGATTGTAAGACAATTTTGTAAACTTATCTAAGCTTTTTACGTAAATTATTATTTATTACATGCGCGTTTAATTTATACACCTATACGTATAATTAAGAATTACTATAGAAGTATCCAGTTGTACTTTCTGTGACAATAAATAGTGTAAAAATAAGTTAATCTCTATTGTGTCTATGATTTATTAGTTACAATCATTTTTATATATTTAAATTTATACGCACTATCTTATTAATATATCATTATTTTATTTTTTATATTTATATTTAAATTACCAATTTAAAAAAATTAATAAATTGTTAAAATATCAGTTAAAATTTTATGGAAATAGAAATTAACTTTATCACATGGAAGAAATTTGAGGCAGATTCCACATAGAGTGATTAATTTTTTTCAATTTTTCAGGACGATTGAAAAATCCTGAAAAATAAAATTCCCGGTACTGAAATTTCCGAAAAAAAATCCCGAATTTGGACAATTAATTTTTTTATCTAGAAAATTAATTAAATTATTACAACTCAAATTATATCAGATTCTATGGATAAGAAGAGACAGTATATGGAAGAAAAATTAGAAGAAATGAGGAATAAGGAGAAAAGAATAGAGAAACCGAAAAAGGAAGACGGAAAAAAAGTTTAGAGAGCAAACAAAGGGGTTTTCAAACGATAAGCGGGAAGAAAAGGTAGGAGGATAGTTAAGGGAAGGGATGAAAAAACGTGAAAATAGCTTAATGGAATGTTTCAAGCTTGAAGGACAAGAATAAAGGATTTTGGGAGGAGTTAGAAAAGTGGGATGTGATCATGATAAGTGAAACCAGGACGGATGAGAAGAACTGGACGATGTCAAAATGTTGTTACCGAAAAGTTATGTATGGAAGATACAAGAAGCAACAAAGGAACAAGTAAAAATAAGAGGATGGGAGGCAAGGCCTCAGAGCTGAGAAAAGAATTCGCAGAAAAAGGTAGAATAGAGAGGGAGAGAGAAGAAAAAGATGGAACAATGGTAAGAATGATGATAGTTTCTAAAATATAACTAGCGGTGCTTTGCGTATATAAAAGGAGAGAGGAAAAAGAAGGTTGAAGAGTAATAGGGATGTGGATGAAGGAAAAGAATGAGTTGATTTTAATACGAGGATGAAGAAAAGAAGGCATATATAAGGAGCTCCAAACATAGGAAGAAGAACTGGGAGAGGAGGTTACTAGGCGTGATAGTAGAAACAGGATGGTTTATATGCAACGAAAATATGAAAAGACATGAGGAGGGAGAGATCACATTTATAGGGAAGGGAGAAACAGTAATAAAGTACATCGTTGCAGAAGAAAGAATGAGGAATGTGATAGGGAGTATAGAGGTGATGGAGGAGATAGGCCCCGAGCAGTTGCTAGTAATAGCTACACTGAAGGATGGCGTCTGTAAGCGCGGCAGTGGGAGAGGGGAGAAAGGAAAAGGAAAATGAGAGTCTGTGGGGTAGATAAATTCGAAGAGTTAAAACAAAAAATGGAAAAAAGAATATTAGGTGTGAAAAAGAGGAGGGAGCAGACTCCTTAATTGAAAGGGTCGATTGAGAAGGTTGAGAAGATATGAGAAAGGTACAAAAAAAGTAAAAGAAGGTGTAAAGAGAGGCTGGTGGGACGAGGAAAGCAGGGAGATTAAAGAAAGAATGAAAGAGTATACAATAAAATGGAGGAAAGGGAGAGTAAAAGAGAGGGGAGTACAACAGAAGAAAAAGAGAACACGAGAGAATGTTGAAAATAAAAAGGCGAAGGGGAAAGGAGAAATACAAGGAGGACGAAGAAAATGTCATCAGAGAAGTTAGGGTTTAGGATGAGATAAGCAGGGAAAAAGGAGCAAGGAAGGGAGTGAATGAAGAAATAGAAATAAGTGAGAAGTAAGTGAATATTTTAAGGGGCTGGTAGGGGAGGGGGAAATAGGATCAAGGGGGAAATATAAAGATAGGCTAAGGAGCAATGGAGGGAGAGAGCGAAATATCAAGAGAAGAAGTGGATAAGGACAATAAGGATAATAATAATAATAAATAAGGATAATAATAGATAGAGTAAAAAGAAACAAGGCTACAGGGGAGGATGGCATGGAGATTGGAAAACAGAGCGATGAAGTGTGGATGAAAAGGGGTTAGGGAAGGGATGTGGAAGAGGTTGAGAAGTACAGATGGATCACACTCATGCCAGTAGGTTATAAAATATATGCAAAAAATCTGAGAAAAAGGTAAGAGAGTCAGATAGAAGAAAAAGAAAGTATCCACAAATTCAGACTGGATTTAGAAAAGAGGGAGGGATAAAAAAGAGGGTAATTAGTCGCATTAAATGTAGGTTTTAAAGCAGCTTTTAAGTCTTTAAAAAAATTCTATTGCAGACAATGAAAGAGAGAAAATAGAGGAAAGGTTGGTGGAGAGGATAAAGAAAATTTTGAAAGAAACCAGGATTAGGATAAAGATAGGAAAGAAAAAAGGAAAGGTATTCTGGAAAAAAGAAGTCTAAGCTCTAAGGCAAGGGTGCCCGTTGAGATAATAAGAAGGGGATGAACCTAATGATGAGAATACAGTCAACCCTGAATTTGATGTAAATTTTTGGACTGAGCCTCTCACCAATCCCCACCGCGCGGCTTCGATTCTCGGAAACATGAAATGTAGGGTCACGGAATCCAGTTTTGACTCTATTCGAAGAGTATGTGAAAGAAAAGACTTGACGGTGAATGTAAAGAAGACCAAGGTGGTGTGTTACAGAAGTAGAAGGACCAAAATAGATTATGTTTGGAAGACCTAAGTTTTTGGTTTGAGGCAGGAGGAAAAGCGAGGTGCAGGTGAGGAAAAAATCGAAGGTGCGAGTAAAGAAATGGGAAAAGTATGGAGTATAGGATAGAGAAGGTTTAATGACGATTGAAAGATGTGGTTTTGGTTGTTTGATGCGGTGCTTTGGGTAATGTTATGTTATGGAGTGAAGTGGAGGTTTGCGGATGGAAGGAACATAGGAAAGTGGAAAGCGTGCAAGAAAGATTTCTGAAATGGATAATGGGAGTTGTTTGGAGTTGTCCAGGATACATGTTAACGGCATAATTAGACAGGGAAAAAATTATAATTAGAGCCAAATGGTTGATTGTTTTAAAAGAAAAGGAACTAGCGAAAAGTTAATTTTTAAATCTTTGAAAACTATTTTTTTTGGTGAAAGGAAATGGAAGCCCTGGAAGATAGCTCATTTTCAGAATTTTTAGTATTACTTTAATTAATATTATTTTTAAATAAGGCCTAAACATTAGAATATAAGGCCGTGGTTAAAACAGATTAAGGATGGAATGTAAAGGGACAGGAGGCCCTAAAACCCCTAACAGTTAAAAATTTAAAAAAAAAATCATTACGTTTTTTTCATTTAAAAAAATTGTTATTGCTTATGATCGAAAATTTTACAATTCGGTAATTTATAATTTGGGAATTTTCTTGTTTGGGAGTTTTATTATTCAGGAATTTTATGAATCACAAAATTATAAAAATCCCGAAATATAAAAATCCTGAATTGAAAGATTTCAAAATAATAAAATTCCCGACTGTTCATAATATTACCAAATCTGAAAATTCACGAATAATAAAATTCTCGACAGAAAATTCATGAATTATTAAATATCCGAACTAGAAAATTCTCGGAGATAAACAATCAAAAAATTTGTTTTTTAATAATTAGTATTTATTGATTCCAAATACAATGATAAAATATTTGTATTAAAGAAATGATTTTTTCATGTTTAATGTTTGTTAAAATTCTCTTTTGAATTTGAAATAACAATAATTGTAGAAAAATTGTCTAAAAAATTTAATTTCAAAACACCTCCGCCTAAAAAAAATCCCTAACATATTCGCCACTTGAGAACGTTTTTTGTAATTCATAATTTGATGTTTAAATAAATAAATTTTTTAAACAATTGATTATTGCTGAAAGCAATTTTCTCTTAGACTAGGGTTAGAAAGTCGCAGTTATTTCCGAATTTTTTCAACTAGTTTACAATTTTTCCATTGCAAAAAGAAAATAATCTTTTTAATTTGACAGAAACAATTGTGTCAACAATTTAGTAATACTTATAACAATTTAATAATATTTTCTATAAATAATGCTAATAAGATATAATTTTTTTCTGATACATTAAAATTATTGTCCATGTTTCACTTAGAGCAAGAAAATAATTAATACAATAAAACAAAAATAATTGTTTGAACAAATTATTGTTTATAACTATCTTCTCCGATAGTAATGCTAGATAGTTGCGGTTTTTACCCAAATTTACCACTTTTTGTCAACTTTTTACTTAGCGCAAGATAATAAATAATACAATTTAACAAAAATATCATTATTTAAACAAATAACTGTTTATAACTATTTTTCCTGTAGTAACGCAAGATAGTTGCGGTTTGTTTTTTTAAAAAAAATTCACTTTTTGTCAACTTTTCACATAATGAGGTAATAACTAATGCAAGTTAAAAAACATAATTCTTTGAAAAATGTATTATTTTTAGAACTATGTTCTTTTGGATAATTGTTATAAATTTATGGTTCTTTCTAAATTTTAAAACTTTTTATCCACTTTTTTATTTAAAGAATTTATTATTGGTTATTACTATTTTCTCTTAGAGTAATGCTAGAAAGTTGCCGGTTTTTCTGAAATTTATAGCTTTTTTTACTTATTAGTTAAGAACTAATAATGAATATTAATAAAAATATTAATTTAAAAAAAGGCACTCAGTAAATACTTCATGGAAAATTTACACTTAATATGATCCATACAGAAAATGTAAAGAATATTTCAAATATCCGTTTTTATTTCAGAAAAATGTATTCACAAAAAAGACGAAATTATATGAAAAATAATGCAAATAAATAATTATTTTTATCAACTATAATTAATTATTACCTCATTTCGATTGAAAAGTGGACCAAAGTGGAAAATTTTAATAAAAACTGCAACTTTCTAGCATTATTCTACGTGAATATTATTATAAATAATAATTAATTATTTAAACAATTATTATTGTTAAATTTAAATGTCCTTTTTTTCTTACGAAAAAAGTGTGCTAAACTTCATGGGCTTTGCGAAACCTCTAAATAGGAATTTTTTCAAACGCATTTATTTTTTTTATGATTTGAATGAATTTGGGGGGGGGGGGGGCGATATACATGAAAATGCGAAAAAAAATTTTGACGCATTTTTGGATCACCCTAAAGTATACATCCTTACTATGGTGAAATAAAAATGCTGAAATTAATAAAATTATTTGAGTCGAGTAAAAGAAATATTGTGATAACCAGAAATATTTGTTTATGAACAAATTATTTTTTTAAAGTGAATTTTTTATCATTTTCGCTATATTCAGATTATTCTACCTTATTTTATGAATAATTTGTTTTATAATACTACCGTAATAAAAAAAGCTGTATTCGAGTAATTATTATTATTAATTTTATAAATAAATTTTATTGAAAAATGCGGAATTTGCATGATTTTTAAAAAAGCCCTTTTTCTCGACTTAGCACTCAAAATTATAAAACTATAAATTATAAAGTTATAAATTTTAATATTATTATAAACTTATCAGTCAAAAACCACTCAAATTTTGCATTTGTTTATAATAATAACAATAACATTTATAGTACATTAATAACAATCATAAAATTTATTGTTTAATAATTATAACTAGTATTTAAATACTGCATTTGTTAAAATAAACATTTCGAAAATATAATACACTTAATATTTCTTTATAAAACTAAGCGTTCCAAACTTAAATCAAATTGTATAAATTCCTTCTATTTAAAAAATGATAATTGTTAAAAAAGAACGAAAATTCCTCTCAGTTTAACATTTATAAGATAAATATCAATAACTAAATATGAGAGTAAATAAAATAAGTACATAATCCCTTGTTACCCTCAATCTTAGAACTTTTATTTGTTTATTTTTTATATGCAATAAATACAATAGAATTAAAAAATTTAATACATTATGATTATGTAAATGTATGCTTTCTATGAGTGATAAATGTTTATTTAAAAAAAAGTAGTTTTCCAGTAAATAAGAAAAAATTTAACCCAAATGATGAATCTTCAACTGAAATAGATGCATTTTAAACCAAAAAGATGAATTTTTAACCAAGGAAATTAATCTCTACAAAAAGGAAGATTTTTCAACTAAAAAATGTAAATTGTCAGTCAAACATTTTTTTTCAGTTAAGAAAATTAATGTTCTTCCAAAGAAATAAATTTATACTAAAATAATAGAATATTGAGTTGAAATAGTCATTGTTAGTTTGAAAATAATTATTCTACAAAAAAAGCAATTTTCAAACACTTTATTAATACTAAATAAATTATTTTTAAAAAATTGTTACACTTTTAAACAAAGTGATGAATTTTGTACTAAAATATGAATCTTCAACTTGTTAAAAAGTTGAATTTTAAACTAAAAAATATAAGTCATCAAAAAAAATGATGAATGTTTAACTAAAACTATAAATATTCAACTGGAATATTTGAATTTTTAACCAAAATGATAAATTTTTAAAGAAAAGATTATTTTATACCCAAAAATACGATTTTTTAACAAAATAAATCAATTTTTAGCCAAATTTTCAGTTAAAAAAATTAATGTTCTACCAAAGAAGTTTTTAACTAAAATAATGTACTAGCTGAGATCAGTAAAGTTTTCAGTAAAAAAAATACAATTTTTAAACAAACAAAAAATGTCAAAGAATTTATTGATAATAAATAAATTCTCAAAAAAATATTTACACTCTTATAAAAAGTGATAAATTAATAATCAAAAATTGAAAAGTTAAATTTTCAGTTAAAAAAAAATTAAATTGCCACAAAAAAGACAATTTTTCAACCAAAGTTATAAATGTGCAACTAAAATTATAAATACTTAAATCGAATACTTAAATTTTCAATAACAATAATGAATTTTAAAACAAAAAGAATAATTTCTACAAAAAGGACGAATTTTTAATTAAAAGAGCTCATTTTACAACCAAAAATTTAATAGTTTAATTTACAGTTAAAAAATTAATGTTTAACCAACGAGACGCATTTTAAACCAAAAAGATTTAATATTTAATTGGATTAATTAGACTTTTTGTTTAAAAAGTTTAATTTTTAACAAAAAAATTTCAATAAAATAGTTGAATTTTCTACTAAAAAAGATAAATTTAAAAAAAAATTTCAACTGAAATGATTATTATTTAAATGGGATATTTGAACTGTTAACTAAAAAGATGAATTTTTAAACAAAAAATAATTCTTTAACCAAAAATGGAATAGTTAAATTTTTAGTAGAAAAGATTAATATTGAATTTCTATGGAATCCTATGATCATCTTTTTTCTTCTTATTACTATTTACACACTCAAATTTCCTCCATAATTTTACCCAGCTTCAATTGGTTATCATAAAAAAAATTTCCTTTTTTTTTAAATATTGAAATGGTAAATATTTGTCAGCTAAATCGTGTTTTAAAAAATTATACTTTTTTTCCACTGTGTGTCTGTTCAGTTTTTTAATTTAAAAATTCAATATTTTAGCTAAAGGCTAAAAAAATTGGAAAATGTAAAAAAGGGGAGAAATTCTTTTTCTTTTCTTTTTTAGGGAAGAAGAAAATTTTTTTCAGATTGGAATGGGAACATTTTATGCTGATTGTCCAAATTTAGTCGTTGGATTCTTGATTTTATTTTCAGGAAATTCTGCTCATTAACTTGATTATTGGACGTTAATTAGGATTTTAAATTTGATTTTAATCTAATTTAGGATTTTTTAATTTTAATGTAAAAAAAGCTTATTTTTTTAATTTAGTTCATTGCAATTTTTTTAATATGTCATTGTCTTTATAAAACGAAAGAATTGTTTTCTTTCATAAAAACAAAGTAATTAAGTGTTCAGAGAATTGCTGTTATTTTGTTTATTAACCAGAATCATTGATTAATTTCGTATTTTAAATTTGGTTGATTTACTAGTCCAATAATTTTTTAGAAAAACAAGAAAACATCTACTTTTAACCCGGATTTGAACCGGGAACTGAATAGTGGAGTTTCCGGTTCAAATCCGGACAGAGGTAGAATTTTTTCTCATTTCTCCACAAAATTGCCGAATCAGTAAATCGACCAAATTAAGCATGAGAAACGTATAACAAAATGTTTCTTGGATTTAATCTGAAGAAATTTAAAGCTATTGAGGAACAAAATTTTCTTTATTAATTTGCAATTTGTTCAATTTAGAAAAAAAAACTTTTTTGCTTATATTTAAAGAAAATTGTAACTTGCACAACATTTATAAAAATAAAAATTAAAAAACCAATGTTAAATTTATTTACCAAATTTATTAATCAACAACTAAAAACAGAGTTTCAGTCACCAAATAATCTTCATAATAATAATGAATAATTTGGTAACTATCTTATCACATAAAATGATGATTTATCCCTATTTCTTATCACCAATGAATCATGCTAATTAGAAACAAAGTAAGAAAATTGGATCTACATATTTACAAACAAAACTTTGTGTATATAAACTCGTCCAAGTTCACGAACAATTTAGTACTTGTTATTTATCTTGAGAACCTCGTTTCTCCCAAAGCAGTTGAAGTGACATTTTCGTGATTGGTGTTTACAGAAAATAATCGATATTTGGGTAAGTATTTCATTTCTGCACGAAATAATTTGTTAACAATTTGCTCTGAAATACGAAGTAAAAGATATATTAGGCGCAGAGAAAATATTTTTTTTCGGATCAAATAAAAAATATCGGCATGGAAGTTCACTGGAACCTGGAATTAGGCACATCGGATATACGATATTCTTAGAATTGATGTTCTCTGTAGTTTCGCGCTGAGGGGAGCCCCGGGACCGAGAGAGAGGCGGTGCTCAGTCAAGCGTGACAAACAGAAATAAGGCTGCTCTCTCAGAGCATTAGTTGCATCAGGTTGCGTCATGCGTCCAAATCAAACATAAATGCTTTACGCGGCCCTGTCTGTTTACGTTTAGATTCCCTGCGCTTAAGATCAAGGCCACTGCAAGCCATTTAATAAAAAGTAATTTTATTTAAAGATGAAAAACCATATTTTGTATTCCTCCAAATAAAATAATTTTTATTCTAACAAAAATTATTCGTAGTTGAAAGTTTCAATTGATAACAATTTAATATTTTTTAAAGATTGGTACAAATTCTGAATAAATCAGAACTAATCATTAATTAAATATACTACTATGTGTAAAATAATGAATTTAATTCATATCATAGTTAAAACACTATACGTGTTCATAAATTAGAATTAAAATTAAAATTCATCTTTTTTCGTTTATTTTTGCTCTTAATATATTGTACAAAAAATATACTGATTTTATTTCTCCTCTAAAAAATATTTTTTCGCAGAAAATGTCCTAAACAGAAATAAATATTAATTAATTTATTCTCAAAATAATCTGAAAATAATGTAAACACAAATATTATGTCCAATACTTCTCCTACATAAAAATAATACATTTCACACAAACGAATCTTCTTTTAAATAAAATTAATCTATAGATACCAAAATGGAATTCAGTATTAAACGGTTAAGATTTCTAGTCGAAATATATTGCACTTTTATTAATATATTTAAATTTTCAACAAAATAGATGAATTTCAAACCAAAAAAGATACCTTTTCGACCAAATATTAGA
This sequence comes from Druon quercuslanigerum, assembly GCA_010014905.2. Lineage (NCBI taxonomy): Eukaryota > Metazoa > Arthropoda > Insecta > Hymenoptera > Cynipidae > Druon > Druon quercuslanigerum. The sequence continues at coordinate 12,693 of JAAAKG020137439.1, forward strand.
ATTTTCAACAGTGGCGTAGTTAGCCCTGAGAAGGCCCTGTGTCAAAATTTGTTTGGAGAGGAGGGCTCTTTTTAGAAAAATAAACAAGAACAATCACACTAAAAACTCGGGCCCGCGTATGATTGACCACGTGGACAGATTTCCCGGAAATTCCACTAACTTTCCATTTGCAATTTGCAGCCCGTAATGGGCTCTGGAAGTTCCTATAAAAAATTTTGCTATCAGTAATGCTATCCCAGGTTGACTCCGGTAGGTCACGACCGTCGTCCCAACAAATTTAGTTTGCACCAGGTGCATAAAATATTTCTTCCTCGAGGAATTCGAGTTCTAAATGAACCTTGGAGTGCACCAGGTGTAAAAAAAAACATCTCCTCGAGGAAGTTGGGTTCGTTTATAATAACGGTTCATGAAAAAGATTGGTTTGTTACTTCCAAGGTTCATTTAGAACTCGATTTCCTCGAGGAAGATGTGTTTTATACACCTGGTGCAATTGGAGGGTATTTTATAATAACGGATCGTCAAAAAGATCGGTTGGTTACCTCCAAGGTTCATTTAGAACTCAACTTCCTCGAGGAAGATGTATTTTTTACACCTGGTGCACTTGGAGGTTATTGTATAATGACGGATCATGACAAAATTTGGTTGGGTGCCTTCCAGGTTCATTTAGAATTCGACTTCCTCGAGGCAGATTTATTGTTACACCTGGTAAACTTGTAGGTTATTTTATAATGGCGTATCATGAAAAAAATTGGTTCGGGTGCCTTCAAGGTTCATTCAGAACTCAAAGTCCTCGAGGAAGATGTGTTTTTTACACCTGGTGCGCTTGGAGGTTATTTTATAATGACGGATCATGAACAAGATTGGTTGGTTACCTCCAAAGTTCATTTAGAACTCAACTTCCTCGAGGAAGATGTCTTTTTTACACCTGGTGCACCTGGTTACTGACAAGGTTCATTTAGAACTCAACTTCCTCAAGGAAGAAATATTTTTTACACCTACTGCAAACTAAATTTGTTGGGACGAAGGTCGTGATCTTCCAGAATCGACCTGGGGTAGCATTACTGATAGCAAAATTTTTGATAGGCAGTTAGGCACTTTCAGAGCCCATTACGGGCTGTAAATTGCAGACGGAAAGTTAGTGGAATTTCTGTAGCATTTCCGTGGAGCACATTCCGGGGAATCTTTCCACGTAAGTAACACGGCTTATATCGTCACGGATCATGAAAAAGATTGGTTAGTTACCTCCAAGGTTCATTTAGAACTCCACTTCCTCGAGAAAGATGCATTTTTTACACATAGTGCACTTGGACGCTATTGTCTAATGACGGATCATGATAAAATTTGGTTGGGTGCCTGCCAGGTTCATTTAGAACTCAACTTCCTCGAAGAAGATGTGTTTTTTACACCTGGTGCACTTGGAGATTATTTTATAATGACGGATCATGAAAAAGATTGGTTGGTTGCTTCCAAGGTTCATTTAGAACTCAACTTCCTAAGCCCATTCCAGAGCCCATTACGGGCTGCAAATTGCAGACGGAAATTTAGTGGAATTTCTGTAGAATTTCCCTGGAGCACTTTCCGGGGAATCTTTCAACGTGGGTAACATGGCTTATATGGCGGTAGTTATGATTCCGATGTTCAAATAAATTTCCACCTGTCCGTCTATCGTGCGAACCAATATGGACATATAACCCACAGCTGACATAGGGCCCAAAATTGACATAGGTTCCAAGATTGACATAGGACCCGTCATTAAAATATGACGCAACATTGGCATAGGGCCTACAATTGATATAGGACCCACAATTGTCATAGAATATAAAATAGACATAGGGCCCAAAACTTGTATAGAGCCAAAAACTGAAAATTGAAAAAATTGGTTAAAAGTTGAAATATTTCAATAAAAATTAATTTTTTTGGTAGAAGATTAATTTTTTAGTTGAAAATCAATCTATATAAGAAAAATTTTCTACTACTAAATATCACTTTTCAAGAAAACAATGAAATTTTTAATCATATATGAATAAAAATTGCACTAGTCCTGGGGCTTGAAAACCCTTTATTCTTATGCATTTTGAGCCCCTGAATCCGAATCTACAACTTAATTTTTCAAAAAATGCGTAGAATATTGTTTAAATTGCATTTGTTTGGTTTTGATTTAAAAAAAAAACTTTTTTGTTGAAAATTTCACTATTTCGTTAGAAATTAACTACATTGTTTAAAATTTATCTTTTTGGTTTCAAATCCAACAGTTTAGTTGCAAAATAATTTTTTTGTTACAAATTTATCTTTTTCGGTTGAAGATTAACCTCCATTATTGTAAATTTCACTATTTTGTTAAAAATTCATATTTATTAATAGAAAATTTGTCCTCTTGGTTGAAAATTTATCATTTCAAGTTCAATATTCAACTGCTTGGTTGAAAGTTAAACTACACCATACTCTCGTTTTTAGGCACCCCGTTTTCAGCCTTCCTAGAACTTCTGGCTCTGTAGTTTCTCAGGGGAGCAGGGCGAGAGCGGTTGCGAAATAATATATAAATATATATATTCTAATTGAAAACGAGTCAGGCGGCAATCAATGTTTACGTTTCGCTTCCCCCGAAATCAGTCCAAGGCTTTTTGAAGGCTTGAAAATTTGACTGAAAGCGAGAGTTAGGTGTACTTTGTTAAAAGTGGAGTTTTTTGGTTGAAAATTCATCATTTTAGTTCAGTCTTCACCTACTTATTTAAAAAAATTTTCTTTATTGGTAGAAAATTCTTCTTCATTGGAAATTCATCTTTTTGGTTAAAAAATCAACTGTTCCGTTAAAAATTAACTTTGTCGTTTTCAATTCACCTTTTTAGTTAAAAATTCAACTGCTTCGTTGAAGATTAAATTCTTGTCTTTCGTTGAAAATTCATGTTTTTGGTTTCAAAATTCCACTACATACTTGATTGAATGAAGAATTGCTTTATTAAAAAAATTTTTTTTTGTTGAAGATTGCTCGTGTTGGTTGAAAAATAAAGATTGATCTCTGCGATTTAAAATTTTAATGTTATCTTGAAAATTCGCCTTTATCGTTCAAAATTCACTACTTGTGTGAAAGTTGAGCTACTTTCTTAAAAATTTGATTTTAGTTACAGATTTATCATTATAATTAAAAATTCACCTCCTTAATCGAAAATTTAACTGTCCATTGTTCAAAATTCATTTTTGTTTTGCTGAAAAATCATTTTCTACAAAGTGGAAGGGTGGGGGTGGGAGTATAACACAGGTCTGTAGTCCGAAATTTGAAACATTTTAGGCCTTGATTGATTGTACAGTCTCTTTTCAGAAATACAGAAAATGCCTGCAACTGTCGAGGAGAGATCACTAAGACCAAGCGGGCTGATTGGAACCTCTTTCCAAACGGTGGTCGAGCACTACCCTGAATCATTCACAGAAGTTCGGGAAAAACTCTTGAACGTCCCGAAATCTCCTCAACAGCCGAGGTCAACTCAAGGGCCAAATCAACTGCAGAGACGTCAAACAACTCTTGACACTCAAAGCAGTCACGTAGAATCACTTAAAAAACAGGCTGAGACGATCCAGAAAATATTTCCTGATTTATTCGCCATAGAATAAATAATAGCCATCAAAAGGAACCGGAAAAGAAAGGTTGCTGGAAAATTCAGATACTGTGCAGTATTCTTGGATACGAGAGAAAGTCTTCCAGTCTTCTAAAATTTTAAGGAATTAAGGAACTACAGTTTCTTGTACTTTTTTAAATGAATAAGGAATTAATCGAGGATTTAGATTTATGCAACTGAAGTTTGCGAAGCTTATGAACGAAAATATTAATTTATTTTCTAAATTACGGAAATAAATTTTGGTGCATTAAAATAAGGAATGAAGTACAGTGAAACTCTTCTATAGCGCCGATTTTAGGGCTAACAGTGGGTGTGAACTAACTCATTATAGCCCACTCCGCTCCTGTAACACATTCTCGGAAGGGCTATAGAAGAAAGGGCTATTGAAGGGTTTAACTTTAATACTGGACGGTAATGGTGCTATTACATTTACATGTATCCACCCACGAACGCTAATGTGTAATTAATGAGTAATTTTTAAAGATAAAAATTTAACAGATAGAATTTAAGTTTTAATTATAGATTTTTTAATTCTAATTTTTCTCTAAACGCTCTATTCCGAGATTGTATTTCAAAAAATTATTTGTATTTTATTTCATGCAACACCAAACAAAGTTCCTTACTAATTTCAATGTCACTACCAGAATATTGCCATTTTCAAAAATGTTTTAAACTGAAGATTGTGCGCGCGACGCGCGCAGTCATTTTCCTTTCTTTATAAAAAAAACTCTTCATTTTCCTATAATTTCTTATAGATTTTACATAAAATCTAATATGATTTAAGAACGCTGTGCATGGTTTACAGAATTTTCATTTATTATAGGGACAAAATACCAATGAACTATATATACGGTAACACCATTTTTTTCATTCACTCATAATTCTTTAAAATTAGCAGGTTATTTTTCTCATAAAAATACTATGACTCGTCACGTGTATAATATTCCGACACCACACTTTTAACAGTTTTTTAATATTTAAAAAATCTTTTTTTTTAAATTCAAATTTCCGCTTTTCTGTTAAAATTTTTTAGAATTATTTTTTAAACTGAAAATTTATCTATTCAATGTTTTGTTGAAAATTTATCTTCTTTAGTTGAAAATTAAACTATTTGGTTAAAAGTTTCTGTGCTTTGTTAAAACTTTTCCTTTTGTGGTAGAAAATTAATATTTTTGGTGACTAATTTACGTTTTTGATAAATATTATTTGGTAGAAAATTAATCTTTTTGGTTCAAAATTTATTTCTTTCTCTTTATAATTATTTTTTTGTTGAAAATCAATCTTCTTCAGATGAGAGTTCAACTATTTCTTTCGAATTTTCTATATTTTTTAAAAAATTTATTTTTTTGCCTTAAAACGTCTTTCGCTAACTGAAATTAATAATTTCAGGGCTCGCAGAGCAGACTTATATCTTCCTGTGACAACAAATAATAAAAAAGGCATGTTCTGGGAAATGCGTTAAATCGGTCAATTAGAACCCAAGATTTAGAAATTTAGAATTAGAACCAAAAGTTTTCAAAAAAGTTGTTCAAAAACTCAAAGACCCACATTTTCGCGATTTTTATAATTTTTGAAAAATATTGGTTGGTGTGGATTTCATCAATCTAAAATAGTTACATTTTAAGATAAAAAAATAATACATTTCAACAAAAAAAGACTGAATTTAAAAACAAAAATTATTACATTTTCAAACAAAATAATGAATTTATCACTACAATTATGAATTTTGGATTAGAATAATTGCATTTCAAACCAAGAAGATGATTTTTAAACCATAATGATGAATCTTTAACGAGAATAATTATATTTTCAACTACGAAGATAAATTCTGACTAAGAAGGACAAATTTTTAACAAAAAAAAATCATTTTTCAATCAAAAATTAAATAGACAAATTTTTAGTTTAAATAGTTCATGTTCAACCAAAGAGATAAATTTTTAACTAAAATTATGGAATGGTCAATTGAAACAGATATTACTAATTTTGAAATAATTATTTTCAATAAGAAATAATAATTTTAAAAAATAGTTGCATTTTTAAATAAAGTGATGAATTTTCAACTAAAACGAGATGCCTTCAACTGGAATGGTTGAATTTTAACCCAAAAAGGTGAATTTTCAACTAAAGTGAAGAACCTTCAATTAAAATAATTCAATTTTCAATCAAAAAGGATAATCTTCCACTAAGAAAAACTTAACAGTTACAATTTCAAACAAAGTGATAAATTTACAACTAAAATCATGAATCTTCATCTGCAATAAGTGAAGTTTAAACCAAAATTATGAATTATTAACTAAAAGGACAAATTTTCAATGAAATCATTGAATTTTGAACTAAAGGTGACTAATTTTTCACACAAAAATAGAATAGTTCCATTTTTAGTTTAAAAAATTAATTTTTAAACAAAAAAAATGTCAGCGATTTCAAATGATGAATCATTGACTAATAACGTCATTTTTTCAAATAGCTTAATTTTCAACCAAAATATGAATTTTCAACTAAGATGATTAATTTCGATAAAAAAATACGAATTTTCAAAAAAAAAAATCAAGCAAATTTTCAAACACACGGTTCAGTTTTGAACTAAAAAAACAGTTAAATATAATTTTCAAACCAAAAAAAGCATTAACCAAAGTGATGAATTTTTAACTGGAGTATTTAAATTTTAAACCAAAAAAATTAATTTTCAACTAAAATGATGAATCTAGCTAATCTAATTTTGAATTTTCAACCAAAAAGATGAATTTTAGATTAAAAAGATATTTTTTAACCAAATATTAGTTACTTAAATAAAGTTCATGTTCTGCCAAGGAGATGAACTTTAAACTAAAATAATGGAATATTTTATTGGAATAGTTATATTTTCAATTTTAAAAAAATGATTTCCAACAAAAAAGTACTTTTCAAAAAAATATTTGCATTTTAAAATAAAGTGATGAATTTTCAATTAAAATGTTACGAGTGTTCAATTCTAATAGTTAAATTTTAAACCAAAAAGATCCATTTAAACTTAAATGATGGAAAATATTCAACTGGGATATTTAAATTTTCAGTTAAAAAAATTAATTTCAAACCAAAAAACCGAAGTTAAAAAAAGGAAGTTAAATACAAAAATATAAATTTACTTTTACAAACGAAGAATTGTTATTTAATTTTACATTAAAATTTAAAGAAAAATTAAGAACGCCCTTTGAAAAATTCCCTCAATATTGGAATTTGTTATTTACTTTATTAGTTGCTAAATACATTTGAATAATTTAAAAAGATTTTTACTGCGAACATCAATTTTTAGTGCAAAAAATATTATCTAATTTTTAAAAATTCAGCTCATAAATGACTGAAAAGCAATATAAGTTATTTATAATTTCAATTAGTTTACAAAGAATCGGCGAAAAAATAATACTTATTTATGAGTTCGGCGTAAACTTATAATTGAAAAAGCGACAAATAAATATTTTTATCATAAAATGATATATTTGATAAATTAGTATTGGTCAAGCCAAGTCTAATTTTTCATTTCTATGAACTACAAAATTTAAAAAAAAATGATAGGATATTTATGTTTAAAAAAAACTTAAGCCTTTGCTCTTATATTTGTTTTTATTAAAATATTATTAACACTCAACATCTGGAGATTCGCAACGCAATACATCATTTAAATATAAATATAAAAAATTAAAAGTATAAAAAGTAGATATTGCCTAAACAATTATTTGATTGTGGATAATACAAATCTATGGAAGTATTGATAAATGTAGAAAATCAGACATCAGATTAATTGTGTAAATTAATAATTACACCAATTAATTTACACATTTTCGTTCTCTTCGTTTTGATTAAAATGAAGAGAATCCGAATTTTATTTTTCCATTTAATATTGGCATTCCCACTATTTAAAACTAATATTTTACATTAAAATCCTTTGACGAATATTATTATGCATTGAATATAAATATTAGTAAACCACCAGCCTTTATTTACAAAATTTTTTTAATAATTAAATTAACCACTCTAGTTTAAAACAGGAATTTCCCACAATTTCCCGGGTTTTTAGCATTAACAAAAGTAAAAATTCAAGCCTTCTAAATTGATTTTTGAGAGCCATTGTAATTAAAAACTTTAATTCAAATTGAGGCACTCAAAGTGAAACAATTGAATTTTTAAATTTTTAAATTGAAGTTTAAACATTTTTTAATTCCGAAATTTCTCATTTAAATGGAAAAACATTCATATGTATAATACATAAAATGGAAGCTTTTAACATTTTTAAATTCCTCAATTTGAAATTAAATGCCATTACAATGCAAAATAAAAAATTGTTATAACTTTCATATAAAGAACAATTGAAACATTTCTGGTTAAGAAAATATAAATCCACGCTACCATTTGCAATATTCTACATTAAAAAATGAATAAATAAATCTTTAAATGTTTAAAATGACATCGTTTAAAAAAAAGTAAAGCTAGAAAACATGCAAATTCGAACGATCTCATTTTTTTGAAATCCAAAATTATTTTAATCTGAAGTATTTTCAATTTAATAATGGTTAAATTGTTATTTATGCGTCAAAAATGGTTTAACATATTTTTAAACATTCTCTTAAAATAATGTTTCCAAATAAAAAATCATTTAAAGTTTTCCCAGAAATCTCAAGAAATTTTGTTTTGTTATCAGAAATACATTCCACACCTTAAAAAGTTAAAAAAATTGATTTTGAAATCATTAAATCACTACATTGTTTTTACGTTTTTCAAATCCTTTCAAATTTTCAATTGCGATTAAAATTTATTTAGAACTTTGAAATATCTTTAAAAATAATTGTAACTTTTTATATTTTTTTTTTCTAAAAAATTAAAAAAATTACCTCAAAATCGTCAAGATCCTTTTTTGAAAATTTTGGACATCTTTTAAAACATTCTCATAAAAATTAATTTGTTAAAATAACAAAAAATGTACCCAAGTAATTTAAGAACATGTTATTAATATGTTGGCACATTTCAAAATCATTCAAAGGTTTTTAAATTTTATTTTAATATCTTCAAAAATCTAGATTTTATTTGAAATTGTTTCAAACTTTTAAATTATTTTTTAAAACTTATCAAAAAAGTTAAATATCTGTTAAAATTAGATTTCTGATTAAAAAATGTCAATTGGCACTACGCTATATCATTTTTAAAATAATATCATTTTAAATCATTTCAAGTTAGAAACATGACAAATGAAAGGATAAAATAAAATATATTTTTTTTGAAACTGAACACTTTTCATTTTAGAAGTAAAATTATTTTTATTTTAAATCGTTTCAAATTAATAATTCTTCAAACAGTTAAATTTAAAATTGTTCAGAAAGTTTCAGTCTAAGACTGACATTTCTACAACTACTAAAGCTTTTTATTATAACTGTTTAATTTTTAACGTTAAATTTTGAAAACAGTTTAATTATGAATAGATTTAGAAACACCCTGTAAAATTAATTATTGTTAAAATTTTTAAATCATTAATTAATTTAAATTTAGAGTGTAAATAGTGTCACAAATTTAAAATAAGTGTGAGAATTGTGTTAGAAATTCTTTCAAGCATTAAAAATGAACTCCAATGTTTATTTAAAATGTTATTCTTTAGTCTACAAATGATCTTTTTGATTCAAATTTTACTATTTTGTTAAAAATTGGATTACTCTATTAAAGTTTTAACAATTTTATTGGAATGTCGTACTTCTTGGTTGAAAAGTCAAATTTATTGTTCAAAATTGGTGTTTCTGGCCCGAAAATTCAAGAATTTGATTAAAATTTTTGTTTCTTCTTGACTGACAAATTTTCTGTTGTTAAAAAAATCAAAATTTTTTTTAAATTCATTTTTTTAATTTGGAAATTGACCTGTTTCAGTAGAAATTTAATATTTCTTTCGTAAAAAAACTGTTTAGTTAAAAATTAATCTGTTTCGCTTGAAAATTAAATTTTTTATTTTAAATTTTACCGTTTTTTGGTTGGAAATTGATAATTTTTTGCAATTTATATTTTTTAGGACAAAATTTCAACTCTGTTTAAAAGTTGAAGTACATTTTTTGGTTAAATATTCACAATTTCAGTGGTCAATTCTGTGTTTTTTCCCTGAAAATTAATTTTTGCATTAAAAATTAAAGATTTTGTTGCAAATCCAACTGAATGGTTATAACTGTTTTGAAGAAAATTCTTCTTTTTGGTTTGAAAAATCAACTATTTGGTGAAAAATTAATCTGTTTTTTATAAAATTATTTTTTTTCTTATAGATAATCAATTCTGTTAAATGAAAATTTAAATACATAATTTCTGCTTAACAAATTCTTCTTTTTGTGTTACAAAATAAAATATTTAAATAAAAAATGGTAAAAACGAGAAAAATATAAACTAAAAATTAATCAAATTTAAACTAACATAACATCCACTGTTCAAGCTAATTAGTTGAAAATTTATGTAATTTGATGATTACAAAATCAAAAGATGTTGGTTGAACTAATTAACTATCACATGTTTCGCTAAAAATTCATTCCGTTTTGGTTTAGGAAAATTCAACAATTTGGTAGAAAATTGGACTATTCGGTTTTAGATTAATTTTTTACGTTGAAAATTCATTGTGTTGAAAATAAAACCATTAATAAAAAATTTAACTAATTTGTGCGAAATTAGTTTTTTTTGTTCAAAATTTAACTATTGGGTAGAAAATTCATGTATTTTGCTGGAAATTTGTCAATTTAGGTAAAAAATAATTCTTGTTTGTTAAAATTTAAACTTTTTAGTTGTAATATGAACTTTTACATTTTTCAATGAAAATTCATCTTTTTAGGTCAAAAATTAAACTCTTTGGTTGAGAGTAGAATTACTTTCTTAAAATTTCATTTTTCCGTTTAAGATTAATATATTATTTAAAAATTCATTTCTGTTGTTTAAAATAACTTCTTTTATGAATATTTGACTACTTTAATGAAAATTCGAATGTTTTGTAGAAAAATGTATTTCTGGTTAAAAATTTAACTATTTAATTTAAATAAAAATTTAACTATTTTGTTAAAAACTCAACTGATTAGTGGAAAATTAACTTTTTCTAGAAAATTTATATTTTTGTGTTGAAAATTCAAATGTTTTGTAGAAAATTCGTCCTTTTGGTTTAAAAATGCAACTATGTAGTAAACAATTAGACTGTTTTGTTCAACATGCGCTTTTTTAAATTGACAATCAATTCTCTTAAACTCACTTGTTTAAAAATCATCTTTTGTGGTTGAATTTAACTAATTTTATTTCAAATTAAAATCCTTTTTGATTAAAATATTAACCATTAAATGTTTCACTTTTGGTTGAAAATTCATCTGTTTTGTAGAAAATTCGTCTTCTGGCTTCCAAATTAAACTATTAATTTGATAATTTAACTATTCTGTTGACATTTAGTTTTTTTTGTGGAAAATTAATGTTTGTATCTGCAAAGTTAAGAATTCTATTTAAGGTCGAAAATGTATGCTTATAGGTTAAAAATTCAACTATTTTGTAGAAAATTCATATATTTTGTTCAAAATTCTTCAATTTGCGTGCAAAATTATTTTTGTTTGTTTAAAATTTAACTTTTTGGTAAGAAATGTATTTAATTTTTTGCGAATTAATGTTTTTTTGGTAGAAAACTAATTTTTTGGTTGAAAATTTAACTTTGGTAGAAAATTCAACTGCTTTCTGAAAGTTAATCTTTTTCATTAAAAATATAACTGTGTGGTTGAAAATTAATCTGTTTTGAATGAAGATACAGCTATTTTGTTAGAAATTCGTCCTTTATTATTTAATTCAACTGTTTATTATTTTAAAATGAAAATCTCTTCTTGATTAAAATATCAACTATTAGATTTTTTGTTTAAAAGAATGAAATTAGCTGAAAATTATGAAGAAAGAGTATAATTAAATAATGTTAATAGTGTGGTGACCAAAAAGACGATTAAAAAAAAACATTAATTCTATGTAAAAAAGTTGAATTTTCAATTGAAAAAGATCAATTTTCAAATAAATAGCTGAATTTCGAACTAAAAAATGCAATCAAATTGCAATAATTGAATTTTTAAGCAAAAAATGAATTTTTAAACAAGACGATCAATTTTCAAACAGGAAAATTAATTTTCTGGCAAGAAAGACGATTTTTAAATTAAATATATGAATTTTGAACAAAAAAGATGAATTTTCAACTAGAATGATCAATATTTTTCTCAAATAAATGAAGTTTGAACAAAAAGATGAGTTTCTGAGAAGATTAATTAATTAACTAATTTAAATTAATGTCAAAATTAAAAATACATGAATGTTCAACAACATATTTGCATTATCAATTACAATTAAAACAAATTTTCGACCAAATAGTTCAATTTTAAACAAAAAAAGAACCATTTTCAAACAAAAATTGAGTGGAAGAATCGTTTTTATAAACGAAGGTGAATTTTATTGAAATGAATAGTTCAATTTTCAGTTAAAAAATTCATTTTCAACCAAACCGACGAATTTTCAACTAAAGTGATGATTAGTCAACTTAAATAGTTGAATTTGCAACCAAAAACATGAATTCTGAAATAAATTGATAAGTCTTGAGCTAGAATCATTAAATTCCCCATAAAAAAATTATTTCTATCCCAGCAGATTGATTTATACCGAAAGGTCAAATTTTGCAACCAACAATAATTCTTCAACCAAATATTAAATAGTTATATTCTAAGTAGGAAAATTAATTTTCAATAACACAAAAAAAAAACAAGAAACAAATTTTCAACAAAATAGTTCAAGTTGCACTTGGAATAAACTGAACGTTCAGTAAAAAAATTGACTTCAAACAAAAGAGCATGTTATTCCATTCAATATTGCAATTAAAAAATGAATTAACTAAGCTCGTGAAAAAATTCCGACTTAAAAAAAAAATTCCCTGAGATTTCCAGGTTTTTCCAGGTATATACAAATTTCCTGACAATTCCAGGTTTTCCAGGTAGGACAGAAACCCTGTACTCTCTTCCAAGGCACCAAATAAAGAATTAATCGAGGCTGATTTAACTCTGCGATTATCAAATACTGAAGACTTCGATCAAGGATTATAATTATAACTCTTTGATCATCGATTATTCAAGATTTAAATTTTCGAGATCACATGCTACTCAATAATTTTAGAGCTTCCTGCTTTGCCTGCTGGTCCTCGTCGTTTTTGGCCGGGAATTCCGAAGTCTTTTTCAAATATTTCAGAGCCTCTTCTTTTTTTTGCAGCTTCAAGTACGTTTTTGCGAGCATCAGGAGGTTTTGACTGTAAAAATTGGGATCTACAGTCTCCGCTTTATCAAAGAAGGAAAGGGCTTCCTCGTAACTGGAAGTGGGTGGCTTTCCAAAAATTGCACTTGCTATTTTTCGCTGGTACCAGGTCAGCTCAGAAATTTTGAAACACCAGTTTCCTAACAAGTAGAAGGTTGTTGCATCGCTTGGATTCAACTCGATCGCTCTCTATAAATGTAAAATTTTTTTATAATTTTGTGGGGAAAGATACTAAATTGAAAAAACATGCCGTTAGAAAGTTTGGATATATCAGGGTGGCGATTCGGCGGACGATTACGAATTCCCGGACATTTACCGGTCAAGTTTTTTCATTTTTCTGGTCAACTAAATGTAACATATTATTTTTTCCGCGAAACGCAAACATTTATTTTAATTCATGAACATCACTTTGAAAATCCTTTAAACAACAGAGCCAAACACTGCAAAATACATTAATTTTGAAATAAATTCTTAAATTTCCCACTAAAAAATATCAACTTTTTACCAAAAATAATACAGATTTTCAGTTGAAAAAATTCAATTGCCAACAGAAAACAACGCATTTTCAACGAAATCGTTTATATTTCAACCAAAGTGATGAGTTCAGGGTGGCCTTATTATCTCATACAAAATTCCCGATCATTTTCAGATTTTTTCACAGTCTGAAAGCATGTCAATGAAACTAAAAAATTCGAAATCTAAAGCTAAAAATGTTTCCATTTAAAGTAATAAAACCAGAGCTGTAAATCATTTTAAGCAGTTTTAAGCTAGAAATATTACAAATTAAACAATTACATATTTTTTATAAACTGAACACTTCTTAAATTAAAAGTTAAATTAATTTCATTTTAAATGGTTTTGTAAATCCTTCAGAAGCTTCAAAAGTTTATTTTAAAAATCTTAAAACATACACATGTTGATTTAAATTTATTCAAATTTTTAATTACTTTCGAAATTTTTTCAGAACTTCTAAGCATCTTTTTAAATTATTTGAATTCTTTCTACATTCTTTTTAAAGTCTGAAAAATGGAAAATGTTTCCTCAAAATCTTCCAGATTCATTTTTGACAATTTTGGAAATATTTTTAACACTTTTTAAATATTCTCTTAAAATTAATTTTTTTCAACGAAGTAATTTTCAATTTTCTTACGAATCTTAAAAAAAGGTTTTATTATACTTTTTGATCCTTTCATAATTCTTAAAAAGCTTCTAAATTTTTTGTTCGTAATCTGAAAAATCAATATTTTGTTTTCAATTAGACCGTAGGCTATTTTCACCAAAATTTCAGTACGAATAACCGGATTTTGTGGGTATAAGTAGACACTTTGTTTAAATGATTTAAAATAATTTCAAAATTTTTAATTAATTTCGAATCTTTTCAGACATTCTAAATATTTCTTAAACTTTCTCGAATTTTTTCTATGAATTATAATTGTTCAATATTTATCACATCAAAGTTCAACAATTTTACTTGTAAATTAAGTTTTTTCAAATAAAACAATAAAATTTGTAACGTTCAAAGCTTAATTTTTTGTTCAGTTTCGAATATTTAATTTATCATTACTGATTTTACATGAAATATCAAATATTTCTGAATAGTAACAGATTTTTTTCTTAATTAAAAAATGTTTTAAATTTTAGACTAAAACAATATTATAAATTTAATAAAAGCCTTTATTTGTAAATATATCAATTTAAAGTTATTTGAAAATTGATTTTTAATGTTTAAATGTGGAAATTATTACATTTTTAATTGATTACGAATCGTCTTGTAAAATAAATTATTATTTTTGCTAATCTTTAATTTATAGTTTAATTTTAAAAATCATTATAATTTAGATTCACATTTGATCAACAGTTGAATTCCAGTCAAGACTGATTTTTTTCTCCAAAAATTTGTAAAATTCCCGATCGAAAAATAAATTCACTGTCATGTCAGGGTTTTTCCAAGTCTCAGGTTTCCCGATCCAGCGACCACCATGTGCATAATTAACTTTTTAATCAAAAAGATGAATTTTCAACTACAACAAAATATATAAATTTTTAACAAAATAGTTGAATTTAAATGAAAGAAGACAAGATTCCAACCAGATGGTTGAATTTTGAAGTAAAAAAATAATACTTTTCAACCGAAAATAGTATTTTCAGTGAAAAAATTATTCTAAACAAAACATAAGAGTTTTTAAACTGATAAAATGAGACTTCAACTGCAATAGTTGAATTTTCAAACAAAAAAAGTAATTTTTACTGAAAAAGATCAGTAAAATCAAAAGAAGATTAACTTTCAATGAAAAAGGTAATTTTCTACCAAAAAAGAAATCGATTTTTTAACAAAATACGTGAATTTTGAAATAAATAGTTGAATAGAATAATGGAAACTAAATCTTAAAGACAATAATTGTTAACCAAAATGATAAATTTTCAACTCAACCGACATACTTGAATTTTATGCCAAAAATATGAATTTTTAACCATAAAGATTAATTTTCTACAAAAAGATCAATTTTCTACAAAAAGATGAATTTTCTACAAAGTACATAAATTTTCAAACAAATAGTTCAGTTTTTAAATACAAAATATACATTTTTAACTAAAATATTGAATGTAGCTTTTTTAAACTAACTTTTTAAAAACAGAGTTTAACTTTTAAACAAGTAGTTAAATTTTTAATTCAAAAAATTTTCTCCTTTGCAATACTACTTTTACTCTAAAAATTGTTTAAAATATACATTTTCTACCAAAATAATTTAATTTTTGATTAAAAAAGACGAGTCTTCAACAAAAGTGAATTTTTCATCAAAAAAATGTCCATTTTCTAGTAAATTAGAATAGCTATACTTCTAGTGAAAACATTCATTTTCAATAAGAAATGAAACGAATTTACAACGAAATTTGTTAAATTTGTAAAAAAAGAAATGAACTTTTAATTGAAAAATTCATTTTTAATCAAAAAAATGTTGTTTAACCAAATAGTGGAATTTTCAACTCAGAAGATGAATTCTCTACCAAAAATGACAAATTTTCAACAAAATAGATCACTTATCAACTCAAAAAGATGAATTTTTAAGGAAATAGTTACCTTTTAACCAAAAAGATGAATTTTCAATCCAAAAGAATTAAAAATGAATATTTTCTCCCTCTTTTTTCTTTTCTGTTGATATTTACGTCTCTAATGAGCCGAAAAGTGAGATAGTTTGGAAATCTTTTTTTAATGATTGAATTTTTTTCATGTTTATATGCATACAATTATTCTTGAAAAAATTGATTATTTTCCAATCTCAAAATACGAAAATAAATTTTTAGATAAAAAATTATCTTCAATAACTAAACTAGTTCTAAACCAAAGAAATTAAATTTTAACAAAATATTAATTTTCTACCAAAAAATAATAAATTTAAAAAAAACACATAAATTTTCAACCAAATGTTATAATTTTGCATGGAATGTTAAACCTAATAATTGAATTTATAACTAAAAAGGTTCCTTTTCTATAAGAGCAGATAACTTTTGAATAAAATAGTTACATCTTCAACCAAATAGATGATTTTTTAACAAAAAATCTATAAAATAAAACTTTTGGGCAAAAGGTGAAAAAAATTAAAAAAATTAAATTAAATTTAAAAATTAAATTAAAATTAAAATTAAATTAAATTTAAAAAATTAATTTCAAATATAAAAACTAATTTTCAACCAAAGAAATTTTAAATATAAGAATTTTCAACCAAACAGTTAAATTTTTAACTAAAAAATATCAAGTTTCAACCAAGAAGGTTCATTTTTGTCAAAAAAGGACAGGTTTTAAATAAAATAGATTATTGTTCAACTAAAAAAGCTAACTTCTCAACAACAAATAAAATTGCTTAATGTTCAGTTAGAGAAATAAGTTCTCAAGCAAATAAAATCAATTTTAATCTAAATTGCTACATTTCCAACCATACAGATGAATGTTTAACTAAAAGGAATAAATATCTATACAATTTTTTTATCGAAAACTGAAATAGTTATATTTTTAGATACAAAAAAATATTTTTCAATAAAGAAACTAATTTGCAACCAAATAAAAAACTTCATCAAAATATAAGAATTCTCAACCAAGCAGTTGAGTGCCCAACTAAAAAATAAATAAAATTTTCAAACAAAAAAGATACAAAATGTCAACACAAAAGTTAAATCCAGTAATATAAAGCTGTTTTTATAAATGAAGAATTATTGTTATTTAATTTTATGTTCTAATTTAAAGAAAATTAAGCACGGGCTCGAAACAATTCCCTGACTTCAACAAAAATTCCCTGATATTTCCAGGTGAGTATACACTTTGCAGTATCATTATTGTTTTTTTTTAATAGCAGCAAATTACTTGCTTCTTTAAAAAAAGTAGAACTGAAAGCAGAAAGTAGAACCTACCATCATGTGTTTCTTAACATTGTATAATTGATTCAATCTGGATTTTAAACCCTCGCAGCTGCTTTTCGCGTCTAAAATGATAGCCATCCATTTATGAACAGCCCAATGATTCTCCTGAATCCTAAGAGCTGTCGAAATTAAGTCGAAGGCTTCAAAAACCATTTTTTTAGCCTCGACGTCACTTGCTTCTTGCGACATTTTATAAAGAGCTCGACTCAATCGCCACAAAATTTCGACATCTTCTTTTTCCTGTAAGAATGATTTAATTATCAGTTTCTGAAAATGAGCATTTTTTTAAAATACGAAAATTAAAATACTTTGAAACCGCTAAGCAAGCTGTAGATTTGCTTGTGGTCTCCTTGATCATTAAGTGCATCTGCTTTTGCTATTAAAAGTTCCTTCGTTGTCATCGCATGTTCACTTCCTTCTGATTCTTTAGTTCCCCATAAACTTAAAGCATAGAAGGGACCAAATTTGTAAAAGTTTGAAGACTTTGTACCTCCTGCTTGCTAAAAAAAATATTGAAATTGTATATAAAATTCTGTTTTTGATGATCAGGGTGTCTACTCGAAAAATGATTTTAAATTCCCGGTCTTCTTCCAGTCATGGTTAATTTTTTCAGGTAAAATTTAAAAGAGTTCTCAAAATTTGATTGATTTCCAACGATTTTTGAAGAATTCAAAGATTTCTGATTTGGAACATAGACTTTGGGAAAATAATTAGAATTATGAATTAAAACAGGAATTGTTTTTGTAAATTTCGTTTTTATAAATCAGAATATATATTTAACCGAAAAAAAGTATTATTCATAAAAAGACGGATTTTCTACGAAAAAATTAATTTTTTTAACCCAGAAAGATGAATTTTCTGCACAAAAGTTAATTTTCAACGAAACAACGATAAATTCTCAACGAGTTTTAAAGTTTTCAAAGATTCCTGATTGGGAACAGAGAATTTTTGAGAAAAATTAGAATTCTGAGTTGGACCAGATAATTTTTGATAAAAATAATTATAACTCTCATTTTAAACAGTGAATTCCGTTAAAGAATTAAAATCCTAACTGCGAACAGGAATCGTTTTTATGAATTTTCCACCAAAATGTTAATTTTCAACCAAATAGTTGCATTTACAATAAAAAAGATGTTTTCTTAACGAAAATATAATAGTTGATATTTCAATCCAAAAGAATTTACATTTTAAATGAAATATTATTTAATTAACTCAAAAAGACGATTTTTTAAAACAATAATTAGATTCTCAAAAAAAAAACGGATTATTTTTGAACTTGTAATAAAAAAAATGAATTTCCAATGGAATTGAAACCTTAATTAAAAAAAAGATTAATTTTCAGTCAGTTACCTTTTTAACCAAAATAATATTTAATATTTTCCAAAGCAGACGAATTTTCAACCAAAAAAAAAAGATAAATTTTCAACTAAAAAGATAAATCTTCAACAACAAAAATTACTTTTTAATAACGCATTGACAATTTCAATTAAAAAGATACATTCTCGACAAAAAATATAATAGTTTATATTTAATTTCAAAAAGATTCTAGTTCTTAATCAAAAAACAGCTGAAAAGGTATATTTTCAACCAAGAAAATTAGTTTCCAGCAAAAAAATCCAAATTTCACACAAAATGGTACGTTTTCAACTGAAGAGATAAATTTTTACTAAAATAATTAATCTTACACCAAAAAAAAATACATTTTTAAACAAAGTATTTTTAATCTTTAACAAAGTAGTTTTATTTTCAGCAAAAAACGAATAATTTTCAACAAAAGATAAAAGGTGATAATTAAACTAAAAAACATTTGTAATTTAAAATAAAAAAGCGTTGAATTTAACAAAAAAGATGAATTTTAAAAAAAATAGTTGAATCTTAAGCTGAAAAAGATTTTAATTTTAAATTAAAATTTTCAAATTTATGTAGAAAAAGATAAAATTTCTACCAAAAGACATTTTTTAACCAAAAAGGGAAATTTTGAACAAAATTGTTAAATTTGAAACTAAAAAATATTTTTTAGTTCAGATTAAAAAAAATTTTTGGCAAATTATAATTATAAAAGGAAAAAATCTTTTTTAATACAAATCAAAATTTTCGAATAACTATGAGAAAAATTTTTTAAATATATTATAAGGTTCGGAAATCTGTCAAGATTTCAAAATATTTATAATTTCTTAACAATTTTAAACACCCATAAATATATAATTTGTCAAACCTTTTAAGAAGTTTTGAAATCTTTTAAAGTATTTTCTTAAAATGAATGTTGCAAAATAAAACAAAATTTATAATTTTCTGAGACCTTAAGAAAACTTTTTTAACTACTTGAAACCTTTGAAAATTCTTAAAAATCTTCTTAATAATTTCTTCCAAATATTCAAAAATCTACATTTTATTTGCAATAAAACTATTTTTCTATCCTTTTAAAACTTTTAAATATCACTCAAACTTATTCGATTTTTTTCTAAAATTTTGCTTTGAAATCTTCTACGTTCTTTTCCGAAATTTTAGGAAATAAAAAAAAACTAGTTTACTGAAAATTCGTGTTATTTTTGTTTGAAAATTATGATTTTTTAAACTGAAAATGTAACTATTACATTTCTAGTTCAAAAGTTACCTTTCTCAGTTAAAAAACCATGCATTCTATTTTGATAAAAATTCTTTTTTTTTATGGTATTCAACAGTATTTGATTTAAATTAAAAACTTTTTGGGTTGAAATATCATCAATTTTTCGATAAGGTTTCATCTTTTGTGATTAAAAATTAAACTACCAGATTGAAAGTGAAATCATTTTGTTAAAAATCTTTTTTTGGTGAAGATTCATCATTCTAGTTGAAAATTCATATTTAGGGTAGAAAATTTTACCAGTTTATTATAAAAGAAAATATAACTTTCCACTTTTTGGTTAAAAATTTATATTTTCAATTGAAAGTTTATCTTTTCTCTTTGGAAATTTAACTAATTAGTTGAAAAAAACACGTATTTCGTTGATGATTCAAATATTTTGCTAAACATTCGCCTTCCTTGGTTGATTTAATCTGTCTTATTTCAAATTTATTTTTTGGGTTGAAATATCCAGTATTACAGGTTTTGTTGACAATAATTTTTTCGGGATAAAAATTCAACTACTTTGTAGAAAATTCGTCTTTTTGACTTGAAAACTCAACAATTTGGTAGAAATTTAAACTAAATAGTTAAAAATCAACTTTTTTGTTAAAAATGCTTCTTTTCGAGTTGAAAATATAATTGCTTTTTTTTTTAAATTCGGCCCTTTTGTTAAAAAAAATCCTTTCTTCGTAGAAACCACATTTTTTAAACAAAAAATGCAACTTTTAGTTTGAAAATTCATCTTTTTGGTTCAATATTCAACTATTTTGGTAGAACATTCCACTGTTTGGTTTAAAATTAAACTATATTATTATATATTTAAAAAATGAACTTATTGGTAGAAAAATAACTTTTTTATTTAAAGGTCATAGAGTAGATTGGAAAATTCAATAGTTTTGTGAAAAATTTATATATTTGATCGAAAATTCGTCTTTTTGGTTAGAACATTGATATTATTTTTTGAAAATACATCTTTTTGACTATAGATTCAACTATTTTGTTAAAAATTTGCCTTTTTGGTACAATACATTTTTTACACTAAAAACGTAACTATTTAATTTTTGGTCAAAAACTGACCTCCTTTAGTTTAAAATTAAACTATTTGGTTGGAAATTTTACTAATTTGGTAGGAAAATTGAACTTTTTAATG
This sequence comes from Druon quercuslanigerum, assembly GCA_010014905.2. NCBI lineage: Eukaryota > Metazoa > Arthropoda > Insecta > Hymenoptera > Cynipidae > Druon > Druon quercuslanigerum. The sequence continues at coordinate 33,769 of JAAAKG020137439.1, forward strand.
GAAAGTTCGTCTATGAAGTTGAAAATTCCTCTTTTTGAATAAAAAATTGATCTGATTTTTTGAAAAATCGTCTTTTTGGTTTTATATTAAACTATTTTGTTAAAAACTGATCTTTTCAATTATTTAGTTGAAAATTCAATTATTTTGGTAGACAATTGAATTATTTTCGTAGAAAATTCATTTATTTCGTTTAAGATTAAAAAATTTATTTTAGAAATTAACCAAATTTCTTGAAAAGTAACTTTTTTGTTGGAAAAACATTGGATCGGGTGAAATATTCAACTGCTTTGTGAAAAATTCATATATTTTTTTTAAATTTCGCCTTTTTTTGTTCTATATAACTGATAGAAAATTCATAACCCAAATATATGCATTTTCTACCAAAATCAAACAAATTTTTTAGCAAAAGTGGAATAGCCACATTTTTATTTTAAAAATTCATTTTCAACAAAAAAACAACGAATTAAAAAAAAATGGTTTAATTTAGAATAAAAAAATTAACTCTTAACTAGAATGATGCACCTTCAAGAAAAAAAAAAAATTTTTACAAAATAGTTGAATTTTTAGTCCAGATGACGAATTTCCTAAAAAAAAAACAACAAATTTTCATCAAAAAAAAAAGGATAATTTTTCCAGCAAAAATAGAATAATTTAATTTCAAGGTAGAGAATTTGTAACCAATCATTTTCAATTAAAAAGAATAAATGTCTATCAATTGTTTTTACGAAAAGTAGACTAGTTAAATTTTTAGATAAAAAAATAATTATCAATAAAATAATTAATTATTACCCAAATAAATTCAATTTTAACCAAAAACATGAATTTTTAATCAAAAAAGAATCAATGTTAACAAAACAAATGAATTTTCAAACAAATATTTTTATTTTTCATAGAATGTTCAACCTAATAGTTGAATTTTCAACCAAAAAGGTAAATTATATATTAAAAAAGCCAAATTCTCAAAAAAATATATGAATTTTCAACTAAAAATGATAGTTTTTCAAAGAAAACATAGATTTTTCTAATTTTTAGTTAGAGAAATAAGTCAAATTCAACTATTTGAACATTCGTTTTTTTCAAATTAATTTTTAAACTGAATATTTATGTATTCCACTTTGGTTAAAAAATTGCGATCTTTTTTAGTTCGAAATTCAACTATTTGGTTGGAAAATTTAATTATTTTGGTAGACAATTCAATTATTTTGGTAGAAAATTAACTTTTTTGTTGAAAAATCATTGGATCAGGTGAAATATTCAACTGCTTTGTGAAAAATTCACATATTTTGTTGAAAATTCGCCTTTTTTGTTCTATATAACTGATAGAAAATTCATAACCCAAATATATTAATATTCTACCAAAATCGAACAAATTTTTTAGCAATTTTTTTAGCAATTTTTTTATTTTATAAATTCATTTTCAACAAAAAAAAACAACAAATTAAAAAAAATGGTTTAATATACAACCAAAGAAATTAACTTTTAACTACAATGATGCACCTTCAAAAAAAAATTTTTTACGAAATAGTTGAATTTTTGGTCCAGATGATGCATCCTACAAAAAAAAGACAAATTTTAAACAAAAAAAGGATAAATTTACCAGCAAAAATAGAATAATTTAATTTAAAGATAGAGAATTTTTAACCAATCATTTTCAACCAAAAAGAATAAATGTCTATCAATTGTTTTTACGAAAAGTAGACTAGTTAAATTTTTAGATAAAAAAATAATTA
>JAAAKG020137440.1:0-12901 GCA_010014905.2 Druon quercuslanigerum
CTTGTTCACTTACCCTGAAGGACGGTGTTTTGTTGAGTTGGGCGGGGAGCAGGGGCGGAGGAGGGCGCGTGGTGGGGACGGGGGGGGGGGGGGGCGGGGGGGGGGGGACTTGCCGCAGTTTTGCCATCTTTGGAACCACTTAGAATATTTTCTTGGGTGAGAGATGCCGCTGGGGAGACTTTTCACTCTCCGCAGTTTTGCCATCATTGGAACTACTTAGAAAACTTGGTGGCGGAGAGATGCCGCTGGTGATAGATGCCACAGATGTGACAATTAATCCTGTGAGACTTTCCGTTAATGTGACAATTAATCATGTAAAACTTTTCACAGTTTTACCACTTTGATGTAAACTTAAAAAATTTTCCCGAGTGGTAGATATCGCTGAGGAGACTTGCCGCCAGTAAGTGATGCCGCAGATGTGAAAAATAATCCTGGAAGACTGACCGCAGTTTTGCTTGTCGCAGTTTCAGTATTTCAATATGGACTTGAAAATTTTTTTCGGGTGTGAGATGCTGCGAAGGAGACAAGTCCTAGGGCACTTGCCACAGTTTTGGCCTTTGTATTTGGACTTAAAACACATTTTTATAGGGCAGAGATTCTATTGGGTGACTTGCTTCTGGGTCGAGATTCCGCAAACTTTCAATTTCACTTTGAGAAATGCCGCGCGCGTGGCAAGCCGCTAGGTATAAATGCCGCATAATTTGTAGACATTAATTAATTTCATTACATCTCTAGAGTTTTCTTTTTACAGTTTGTGTTTTGAGATAGTCTGGAATATACAATCTTTCAAACAAAAGTTTAGATTTTGCAACAATAGTAACAAAGTAATCGTAATCATGATTAATGAACTTCACAGAACACAGATCCAGGAAGTGAAAAAATACGCTTTCGTTCTATTGTTAGTAGCTGGAGCAAGTGCATTTGCAAACAATGAGTCCTTACGTCAAACTTTGTCTCAATGGCTATAGTACATTATGATCATTTTACGACGCCCTGATCTCAATCAATTTCTCCAGCACATGAATTCTATAGAATCCTTGTCTTATCAAATCATCGTTTTAAAAATAGAATCCAATCTTTTTGAATTCTATTTTAATGAAACTATCTTAAATTGAAATACTATATCATTTTCTTAACTAATAAACAGAATTTCACAAAATAGATTTTCATATTTCAAATCACTCTACTTCATTTGAATAAATCTGAAAGCCAATCTTTGAAACGTTTGTGGCTGAGTAACATTTCGAGAAAAGCTAGTATGCTTAAAACGAAAAATGATGCACACTTGCAAAAAAAAGTACATTACATCTTATATCCTCCCAAGTCGTATTTTATATACTTCGAAATAGGGGGAATTGGATTTGATATCATTACTTTAGACGAGGCTTTTACCGTTACGAGCTCCGCACATTAGGGCATCAATACTCGACTATAATTCCGTCGTTGAGAAACGGCCGCTGGAAAGTTCTCTTAGGTGCTCTCCTAAGGTATAAGAGAATGGCTTGTAAAAAAGGATTGACCAATACATCCACCGGATAATGACAAGTAAAAGTGTTATCGTTACCATGCATATATCTTTGACTCACAACCTTGTGCAACGCCACTTGGGTCGATCGTCTGATACAAAGAAGATAATTGCTAGGGAGGCGCATGGGTGGTTGGCTAAAACATAATTCATTTTTTTTCGTCCGTGTTTATCTTCAACTACGTGTTCCTTAAATCTTAATGTAAATTTCACCATTTCAGAATATCGGTGTTTTTCTACAAATATTAATATTTTCGTTCAAGATAAGATCCATTTTTTGAGGTTTTTAAAACGAATTGTCGAATTTGTGAGAGATTAAAATTTTTTGTATTCCAAATCAGCTTAGAATAATTTTACGTTTACGACTAGCGCAAAAGAACTTGGAGAAAAATACTTGCATTTTCAACTCTTTCACGATTCTGTTTTGTTGGTTGTCACTGAGATTAAACGTAGTAAATTACGTTACCAATTTGAGGGGAAAGGGGTCACAAAAAACTACAGTCAGTAACGGGGGCGGGGTCAGTGGCACAAGCGTTACAAATTTAGATAAACATTAATACGTTTCCCGATGATAAATTTTAATAAAGTCAAAATTTATATATTTTCTCAATTCGATTTTAGCCAGCGCAATAAAAACTCAAGGAGCTCGGAAAACCGTGCTTTCATATATTTTGAACCATTTTGCAAAACTTTAGCACAATCTTCATTTTTAGGGTGACGTAGCCCAGGACAGAAACCCTTATAGTTCCAACCGGGCATGTGTCTGTTCCTTCGTCCGTTTTTCCTTTTTTCCCTGAAAGGCGAAATGAGGAGTGAAACATTAGGAAAATTGATAAGAGGAGAGGTCGCGGAAGTAATGAAAGGAGATTTAATAAGAGGAGAAGTATAGATGGTCGAAGAAGGAAAAGGGATGGGAATGAAACGGTTAAATTATCCTGGGTATATTAAGAGGAGGGAAAAATTAGGGGAAGTAAGAGAATGGTAAGTAGACGAAACAAGGGGGAATATAGTAACGGGAAATTGGTAAATTTAAAATTACTTTTATATTTAAGATTTCGCACTCTTCTCTCTATTCTGTTATATTCCTATTTTCAAGAAATACTTCGTCGTGTGGTAAATCTGTTTTGGTCCCCGAGTTTTTGTCCACAAAAATAAAAATTTATAAAAAACTGAATTCGGAGATTCTATAAAATAGTATAACTTACATCCCCAAACTCTGTTTTTGAGGGATAATAAAAAAATTTATTCTGCTAAATAAATATGTTATGCATGTGCACTATTCTGAGGTTAGAATTAGTTTTCAACTCTGTTTAATTCTGATAATGTAGGTCTCTGTCATGTCGATGCTGTCGGTAGCCACTTAGAAATTATTAATGAAATAAACTTTTTAATTGTCTGCAAACAAGGTTTTCCTGCGACAAAAGTTACTAACACAGAACCTCAAAATACACACACATTAATCAAATTAAGCAAAATTAAATTTCTGTAAATTATTCCATAAAGGAGGAGTTTGGGGACGTCCGTTAGCATGTTCGCTATTATCGACAGCTTTTTAAGTATCACATGCACTGAAGGGTGTCTTCTGGTATAGAGGGCTGAAAATGAGATTGATTAAGCCAGATGATTTTGAAGAGGCGGTAACAATGGATCTTTTATAAACTTTCATGATTTATTTGCTTACTTATATTACTGACAAAATTTTTCTATTATTTTCACAGTGACAAACATTGGCATTATCAGGGCAGATGTTCAACCATCTCCACTTCGAGAAGCAAAACGGCAGGCATGATGCCTCTCAAAAAAGTGGTTTCTAACAAGTCAAACAAGCAAATAGTCAAACAAGCAAAAAAAACCAAACAAGTGATTTGATAGGTTTTGAGTTATCATGTATGAAAAATTTAAAAACGTGTTTCACAGAGAAACTCTGAAGATCGGGGGTTGCAATATCATGCACAAAGAAGTTATAGATGAGCTATAAATCAGCAGAGCCCCATTATTACAATAGTACAAAATCATTATTTCTTTCTCCTAACGAGTTAGCATAATAAAGACTACGCATGGAAAATAATTTTCTCTGAAATTGGCAGAACAAGCGTACTTTATCTGCCCGAAGAGCGGCAGTAAAATAGCACTTTATTGTACTTCAACGAGCGACACGTAAAGTCACAGCAAAGAGAAAGAAGTTAGTTGGAAGTGAAAGAAAACTGGAAGAAAAGAGTGAGAAGAATTGGCTTTTGGGCTAATGACGTCGACACCTCAAAGCCTGCAGAGCTTTGGTTAAGAATTAACTTTTTTAACTGAAAATGTAGCTGTTTAATTTTTGTTAAAATTTTTGTTTCAATTTAAAGATGAACTTCTTTAGTCAAAAATCTAACTACTCGGTTAAAAATTATTGTATTTTGTTGAAAATTCTTCTTTTTTAGTAAAAACCGTATCTGCTTGGTTGACAATTCATACTTTCTAGATAAAAATGCAACAGTTTAGTTGAAATGATTCTGTTTTGGTTGATCATCTATCACATCTTTCGTTGTTAATTTGTCTTTTTTGATTGACAAATCAAATACTTATTTGATACTTATATTTTTGGTAAAAAATCTAACTATTTTCTCAAAAAGTAGACATTTGGGTTTTAAATTAAATTATTCTTTTGAAAATTTATCTTTTGGGTACAAATTCAGCTATTTTGGTTAAAAATTCAAGTAGATGATTTAAAAAATTTTATATAGAACATTAATGTTATAAATTATCTTATAATTAATCGTATAAACTGCTTGGTTAAATTTTAATTTTAATATTTACGTGTTTGGTTGAAAATTTAAGCATTTTGTTATCAAAATCGTTCTTAGGATGGAAATTATTCGTTTGTTTTTTCTTGAAAGTAATTTTTAAACTGAAAATTTGTCCTTTCCTTTTTTGATTAAAAATTAATATTTTGTAATTGAAAATTCAACAACTTTTCGATTAGTAAATTAAACAACATTCCACCAATCCTAATTTCTTGGCTTGAAAATTTAAATATTTCCCTAAGAATACACCTATTTTATTGATTTTAATCTTTATTGGTTGCAAACTCATGTTTATCGGTTGATAATTATCGTTATTATTGAAAATTACACTATTTTCGTAAAATAATCGTATTTTTGGCCTAAAAATTTAACTAATTTGTTAAAAATTCAACTGTATAGATAGTGAATGACTGGTTCAGTTATTTTGATTGAAATTTCGTTAATTTGGTTTTCAATGAACTTGTTCATAGTTTGGTACCAAGTTCTTTTTCATTTTCTCTTTTATTTAAGCAGTTTTATTCGAAGTAAATTTTAAAATTACCTATTATTGTAGCACACACTACATACTTGTTTTCTCTTCTTCGTCTTGTCTTTTGTGAGTATTTAAAATTCGCTGTTTTAAAAGAGTTCTTCTATCTCTTTGGCCCGTTTTCAAATCTCTTATAACTTTTTAAGCCTCTATTGACCTTTATTAACTCACTGTATGTACCTCACCAAATTTCCATTCACTGTTGACTACCTTCTCTCCTCTCCTTCAAAAGCTTCAAGAGCTTCAAGATTAACTCTCATTCCTTCTTTACTCTTTCTTTCAACTTTTGACTTTCTATCTTAATTTTCTCTTCAATATTGACCACATTTTTTTTCTTTTCAGTGAATTTAAATCTTAGCTGCAAATATGAACGCTAAATTTAAAGTTAAATCTTGGTCAATGTAGAGTTTTTTAAATTTTAATCTCTATTTTTTTATTATTCATAAAATTCTTAAGATACAGGAAAGATAATCTATAAAGGGCCAGCCATGAAATAAGTTACCAATATTGGGCCATTTTTTAAACCCCCGTCTTCAACGTATGTTATGAATAGTATGTAATGTATTACAGTTTTGAACTAAAAATGATTTCATATAAAAAAATTAGAATTCTGAAACCAAATGGACAATTATTTACTTTTATTAAAATAAATGTTCATCAAAAAAGTTCAGTTTCGACGATAAAAAAGAATTTTTCATACAATAAGAAGAATTTTTAATAAAAATATGTCTTTTTTTGACCGAACAATCGAAATACTAAACAAAAAGATTAAATTTTGACCAAATACAGTTGAATTTTTGAGCTAAAAATAAACACGTTTTAGAAGACAGTTGAATTTTCTTTCGAAACATAAATTTTTATTTTGTAAAACAAATATATGAATTTTCAACTGACAAATATATTTTTTATATAAAAATGGAAACATCAGGTTTTCAGTTTAAAAAGTACATTAAAAGAAAGGAAGTTCAACGTTCAACGTATTTTAACTTTCAGAAAAAGGTTAATTCTTAATAAAATAAGAAGAATTTGTCAGAAAAAATATGACTCTTAGGCAAAAAAGATGACTTTAACGCATTTTTAATTTAATGGTTGAAGTTAAAACAAAAGAGATAAAATAAGATAAGAATTCTTCGAAAGACAGTTCAATTTTCAACTCAAAAGTTTATTCTTAAGCAAGAAAAATGATTTTTCTATCTTGTTATATATAAAAAAATTTTAATTAATAAATATAAATTTTAAACCAAATATTTAATTCTAAACTAAAAAAGTCATTTTTTAACTTTAACCAAGAAATTGAATTTTAATCCGAGAAAGGTGAACTTTTGACTGAATGTTTAGATTTCTAACCAAAAATATTAATTTTCTAGCAAGACAATTAATTTTCTAGTAAAAAATTATAATTTTCAATTAATTAGTTTAGTTTTCAGCCGAGAAAGATAAATTTTTAAGCAAATACTTAAATCTTTAACCAAAAAAGACGAATTTTATTACCAAATAGTTGAATCCTCTATGCAAGAAAAAAAGAAATTTTCAACAAAAAAAATTAATTTTCTTTACGAAAAGATGATTTTTTAAACAAAATACATGCATTTTTTACCAAATAGTTAATTTTATAAACAAAGAAGTGAATTACAAAAAAGTATATTTTTAACAAATTAGTTGAATTTTCAACCAAGTAGCATAATTTTTTATTTATGAAAGATTAATTTTCCACCAAATAGTAAAAATTTTCTACAAAAAATATGAATTTTAAGCCAAAGGTTATTAACATTCTACATAAAGACAAGTTTTCAACAAAAGATTGTTCAATTGTGCAGCCAAAAAGACGAATTATCTACAAAAATTCAATTTTTCAACCACTTAAGATTATTTTTCAATAAAAAAGTTGATTTTCTCCCAAATAGTTAAATTTTCATAAAAATAATTCTATTTAAACCAAATCATTGAATTTTCAATAAAAAATATTATATTTTAACAAAAAAGTTCTTTTACAATGAAACAAATTTCTGTTATGCCAAATGGTTAAGTTTGCAAGCCAAAAGAACAAATTTTCTACTTTATAGTTGAATTCTCAATCAAAACAGATTAATTTGCAACTAAGGAGGACGAATTTTCAACCCAAGACGAATCTTTTGTTTCATAAGTGACGGATTTTTAGCCAAAGGGTTAAATTTTAAAGTTGCAGATAGAATTAATATAGAAAAGATCAATATTTAATTAAAATATCAACTTTGAACCAGATTTTTCTAAAAATGGAATATTAATATTTTCGGCCTAGGAAATAAACCTTTACCAAAAAAAGTGATTTTTTAACAAGGTCATACAAATTTCAATCAAGCAGTTGAATTATTGATGAAAAATTTTAATTTTTATAAAATAGTTACATTTTCAACAAAATAATTAAATCTTTAAAATTATTAAGTTATCACAGTGAACTGTGCTTATTCCGAGCAACTTATCTCTTACAAAATTAATAAACTTTATTCAAATTTATTTATAGAAAAGCTAAGAAATGTTATTTAAGTTCGTAACGTTACTTCTGCTGACCTCCCCTCACCGCCTGTTTCTAATAGTAGTTTTGGCCCTCCTGCCCACCCTCTCTCAAATTAGTAATGTAGTTTATTGACAACCCCTAAATGGCATGGTCTAAACAAGTTGCCTATGGCAATTATTTCGTAGGTTATCGAAAGTGCGGATTTCGTCCCTTTTTAGTACTCGACCTTTCTATAACTTCCGGTGATTCTGGTAATAATGACATTTGTCGTTACAATTTTCTCATGATCATGGCAACGAAATGCGTGTTTACACAGCCGCTGGACGGTGTGGAATTTAGTGCTAATCTTGTGAACCGTGACTCCCCGTTTTATATCAACAGGGCTGTATTCATAAACAAAGATGCCCTGAAAGCAAAAAATAAAATAAAAATTACTTTCCATCAATCGGGAAATTTCTTAGACTATCTTCACTAATTTACTAACAATGTTGAAGTTTAAATGTTGTTTATTTTAGTGATTGATAGAAAAATACGCTAAAAATATTTCCAGTTCGTATTTGATGAGGAAAGTAGATATTGTAACTTATTCAAACTAAATAACTTTCTTCCACCAGGAAACGAAGTTTTAAAATGTTATTTTCATAAGGGATGCGAGCCTGTTTATATTATCTAAAATCAAGATTTTAAATTAATGTAGGCAAGCTTTAAAAATAGAAGTTGTTTGATTCTGCGTATAGGAATTTATTTTATTTATTTAAAAAAAATTTTAATTTCGTTACTTTTTCTAGCCTTCAGAAACATGTTATTGACTTTATAGACGGCCCTGATTAGTGACAAGAACGCCCATTACTGACACGAATCTTTCCGTTTCCTGTCTATAGTTTTATTCAGTTATTCGTTCATCTAAATATATTCATTCTATTCTATTTCCGTATATATACACATATATATATATATATATATATATATGTATATATAAAAGAAAAATTTTATTACATTTAGCCTCAATTTATCTATAATAACGCAATAAATAAAAAATCATTCTTTCCTAATTACAAAGTAATAGAACCCTTTCATCAATTTCACTAATGAAAGTGCTATTCGTTCCCGAGTAAAAATCTTAAATATGGGAGTGATCAATCATTCACTTTCTGGAGTATGAAAATGTTTGGTATATGAGAGAATCCCATACTTTAAGTACATTGAAGAAGTATTAGATAAAGTATAGCTAACTTGTCACTAAAGTATATATGAAGCCTACCCATACTTCAACTATACTTAAGTATGGTTAAAGTATTTGGCATAGAATCGGGATAAAAATAATGCCTCATAAATGACAGTTGGTCCGATAATATAGAAAGTTCTAAATTTTAGTAAATTCGTAAGTAAAAAGTGTATTAAAGATTGTTCGGGAGTGCTCGTTAATAAAATTTGACTGTGCTATAAAAATTCGATTTCTTTTTCGTCATGCCTCATACTATCGCTATACTTTTCCTATACTGCAAACATATTTTACGTGCTTGAGCTATACTTCAGAGGTATACTTAAGCCATACTTTGACAAAACATCAGACATACTTAAGCTGTACTTTGGCTATACAGCTATATACTACTGAGGTATACTTTAGCAATACTTCCACTATACCTCAAACATACATCATCATAATTCTTCGATAGTTGATCTGTACATTCAATATACTTGATTTAAATATACATGAAGTTTCGGATAATCTCATTTACCATACTTTTGCAAAGCTACAGTTTAGAACTCACTCCCATACCATTTCCCATGTATTTTTCATAAGCTTTATTAGTAGTCCTGAATTTTCGGAACAACTAGTCCGTCCACTAATTCAACTCCATCAATTTTTGGAGAGAACATATGCTATTTTAAAATGATTTAATGTCACATTTATTAAATTTATTTAAAAAAAGTAAAATAAAAATAATTTTAAGTCATATTTATTAAATTTATTAAAAATGTAACTACCTGTTAAAGATATATGTATTTTGTTAAAATTTTTAACATTTTGGTTGTAATTTAATTTCTCTATTGACTTTTGTTAAAAGTGAAATTGCTTGCAATCACCAATAACAAATTTAAAAAAATAAAAAACGTAAAACAAAATCCAATGTTTCATCAATTTAATTTATCTAACTGAATTTAAGTAAGAAACTGCTTCAAATTGAGTGAGATAATAATCTGACTATTACTATGTAACTCTTTTCTTATATTTTAACTTTCTTTTATTCATCTAACAAAATTGATGAAATGAATTTCTCGAAAATCTCGCAGTCATTGTTTTTAAATAACAAATTGGTTGCATATTGTGTCACTGTACCTAAGAAAATCTAAATTGTAAATAATTTATTAAAATTAAAGGCAGCAAATTCATTTTTAACTTTTTAAACAAATATATCCAAAATGACAGAATGATTCTATTCATGGCCACTTTAATATATTTTAAATATGGGGACCTAAATCTTTCCCTATCGTTTTGCCAAAGAGATTAGAAAAATAAAATATGGACAAAAACTTAAGTATACATTATCGCTACTAGTAACATAAATAATACCGTCATTCAAATTTTGAACCAAGCGATGCAAAATATGAAAATAAGTCTCAAAGAGAAATTATTTCTTTTGAAAAATCCGAGAAAATGTGTTAACCATTTTCTAATAGGACTCGTAATTTTGTCTTTATTTATCAATTGAAAATTCCAATATTACACTAAAAGGCGCGAGATAAGTAAAATTCTAAAAGAAGACTTGTAGAATATTTTACTTTATCCATAAAAAATATTATGAAAACCAAAATCCTATTATTGTTTTCATTGTGACTGTGAATGTCACAATGAAAATGTGTTCCTCAAAGCCTAAAGAGCTTTGAGAAACTTAATCTTTAAATATACGTAATAAGTAGAAAATTCAGAACATGAAGACGCATATAAATACTGTGATCTAAAACAGATCTTTTTAATTGTAAGTAGAACTGTTTGGTTTAAAATGAAATTTTGTTTTGTTTGGAAATTCAACTATTTTCTTAAAAATAGTTTTTTTTATATATTTAACTGCTTTTAATTTTAAATTAAAATCTGTTTTTATTTGAAGATTTATGACTTTAGTTAAAACTTCGTTCATTTTGCTTGATCATTTTTTTTTGTTCAAAAATTGACTACTTGGTTCAAGATTTTTTTTCTTTATCATTTTAATTCAGACATATCGGAGGAAATTTTAAAAAATCTTTTTGAATTTTCCCAAGAATCTTAGAAAAAATTATATTAATTTAAACTCAAAGACAAATAAACTTAAAAAGGAATATGTATTCGGCATTCCCTTTTTGTATAAAAAATTCTTTTTTTCCTTTATGTAAAAACTACACGCGCGCGTGGTGCGTGCCTGATAGTGCTAGTATATCTAAATTGGAGGAAGTCATTACGGATTTTTGTCTAATTTTTTACTTCACAGAATCGGAATATTGGGAATGGTGACAAAAGAAAAAAAGTGTACAGGCAAATTGTAAGTGAATAAAATAAAAAAGGAAGCGACGTGCCAGAAAAAACAATATAAAACCATTTTAGAGCGAAAATCCACGAGGATCTAGCTAGAAAGCACAGACCGTAAAGCAACGTCGCTATCAGCCTTCGAGATTGAATCTTCCTCGAATCCTAACTCTGGTTGGGGGACAGTTTTTCGCAAACCATTTATGTATGCTTTATATTTCAGTGGCGTTATTTAACTGTCGAGTTTTTCGTCCTTATCTTGAAAATAAAAAACTATCTTCAAAGAAGTTTAAATTTATATAATATCCTATTATCAGAAAAAGCTCCTGAGTTAATGCTCTTTAAACGATGTTTATAAATTTTGCTGCCACAAAAATTTGGAATGTATAGTTTTGAATATTTTTAATATGTCAGTTGATTAACAAAATTGATTGACATCGAATAGTATTTGCGCTACACCTCAATTTTTATTTTAACTATTTTTGTTCAGTCTATAAATGATAAAAATCTTTCTTCATTTGACGCAGACTTCGCAGCCATTCTTTTTGGTTGAAAATTAAACTGTTTTCTTGAAAAATCGACCTTATGAATCAAAAGTTCAACAATTTGATTGCAGTTTTTTCATTTTAAAACTCATCTTTTTCCCATTGTTTTTGTTAAAACTTCAACTTTCTGCTTAAAGTCGACCTATTTTGATAAAAAGTTAACTTTCTAGTTAAAAATTCAATTTTTTAGCTTCGAGATTTAACTGCTTTATACAAAATTTGTATTTTGTAAAAAAAAATTCAACAACTTGGTATTCACTTAACTATTTGGTCAAAAGTTGAACTACTGGGTAAAAATTTAATTTTTTCAGTTTAAAGATTCATAATTTTAGTTAAAAATTTATGTATTTTGTTAAAAAGCTTTCTTTTTTGGTTAAAAATATGTTTTCTAGTTTAAATTTAATTTTTTTAACTGACAATTTATCTATTTTGTTGAAATCCACTTCTTGGTTGAAAGTATACTTATCTCTTGAAAATTCAAAAGTTTTGTTAAAAATTTGGTTTTTAAATATGAAAATTAAAATAATTTGATGTCATATTTATTGAATTTATTAAAAAATCAACTGCCTGTTAAAGATATATGTATTTTTAACATTATATTGGAAATTGTATTTCTTTATTTACTTTTGTTAAAAGTGCAATCGCTTGGTTGAAACTGAATCTTTATGTGTTTAGAATCCAACTGTTGTCGTAAAAACAGTTTCTTTTTGCTGAATTTAATTATTTTTGATTTGTTATAAAAATCTTCTCTTAGCTAATATATCAACTATTACACTATCTTGAGGATAGGTCTTTTTTCTTTGCAAAACTCAATTGGTTGAAAATTGAACTACTCTTAATTTATACGAAACAGATTTCATTATATCCCTCTCCATCTAAACAATCTTACGTTTCTTTTTGGAAGAACTCTAAATAAATTGACAAAAAAAATTAGAACCAAAAATTACTTAAGATAGTTCTTCTTCTGGTTAAAAAGACTTTCTTTACGGTCACAAAAAGATTTTCGCAGTAGAGTAAGATTTACTTGGTCAGACCGAGAAAATGAAAGAAAGGCGTAATTTCTTCTACTGCGTCTGACAAGTTGGTTCTTTTACTGTAATTGTATGTTCCCATTTTCATATTTCTATTAAACACTTATCCCTGCAATCAAAATCAGGAGAAAATTCAGAACTGAATATTTTAAGTATAAACTTTTATTATCTAATGGTAATTTTTAGTATATTTAAAGATTATTTTTTAATCCCCCGTCATTTTGTCGTAATTATATTAAAATTGAAATTTTGGAATAGCACTCTTTACAAATCTGATAGTATATAAAGAATAATCCGTCCTTAAGATTCAAAAGAAGCCTTAAATAATTAAACAGTTGCATTCATAAGCAAGAATTCTTAACTAAAAAACGAATTTGATATTCAAAAATACGAGTATTCGATAAATATATAAATTTGCAACACAATTATCAAATTAAAAAAATAGTTGAATTTTTAGCAAAATAATTAAATGTTTAATAAAAGATGAAT
>JAAAKG020137441.1:0-12900 GCA_010014905.2 Druon quercuslanigerum
CAGGCTCTCGTGTTTCTATGGCTTCTTATGTCCCTTCTAACCAGGGTCTCATTCACACATTCCAACCATTCCTTCCGTGGTCTGACACTGGGCACGCTGACATTTACTTTACCTTGATATGCCTGTTTCGTTAGTCGTCCACCCTTTATTCTCTCAACATGCCCGAACCATCTTAACCGATTTCTTTCTCATGTGCCAAATAGCGTCTCTTCCGCACCACATTCTTTAAGGATTATCTCGTTACTTACTTTGTCCATTAGACTTTTCCCGCATATTATGCGAAGGAATCTCATGTCGATCGCGTTAATTTTACTCGTATCTTTTTCTTGATATATCCATGTCTCGCTGCCGTATAGTACAGTCGGTACAAATATGGAATCAGGTATTGCCATTTTAGCCTTATTTGATATATTTTCACTTCTTATAAGGGGGTCTGCTCTACCAATAACCTTCTTACCTTCGTTTATGCGTCTACCTAACTCCTCATCTATCTTATCGTCCCTGGTAAATAAGCTACCAAGGTATACGAATTTATCAACTTGTTCAATTCTCTCATCATTCAATACAATTTCGCATATTGTTTTCTCACTCTTTCCTTCGAAAACCATAGTCTTTGCTTTATTTACGTTCATTTTGAGGCCCATGCTCTGCATGCTTGTATTCAATTTGTTCAACATTCTTTGCAAATCTTCGATAGATTCTGCCATGACCACCTTGTCATCTGTGAACGCTAACCCACGTACCCTTACTGTTTCGAGATTCACACCTTTTTCGTCGAAAAGAGCTATTCTTAAACACTTGTCCATAAATAATATAAATAGTAATGAAGACATACCACATCCTTGTCTAACGCCTTGTATAATATCAAACCAGTCAGTCAATTTTCCATTTACCCTTACACTCGCTTTGCAACCCTTATATATTGCCCTTATAGGTTGTAGGAGCCATCCATTTACACCGTACTCTATCAGGACTTCCCAAAGTTTGCTTCTATCGACCGTGTCGAAAGCTTTTTCTAGGTCAACAAATGTACAGAAAACTATTTTTCCCACTCTTAAACTCTTTTCTGTGATTTGCCTTAAGCTGAATATTTGATCTGTACATGACCTTCTTCAACGCTCTGGGATATTTATCCCGAAATTTCAGGATGAATAGCTCGTAATTCTCACCTAGCTATTAATACGGAAACATTTAATGTTATTGCATATAAAGAATGTTATTTTTATGCATTTATAATAAAGTTAAAACTTATTTGACTGAAGGGATTTGTTTTTACTTTTAGTCAAAAATCACCATTTCCAGTAAGAATAGTCTAACTGGAATCCTGAAAACATACATACAGAAATTTGGGTAAGAATAGACCATTCAACGATCTGAGCTATTCATCACGAAATTTCGTGATTAATAGCTGATTCAAGGATCTCGGCTATTCATCATGAAATTTCGTGATGAATATCTGATTTAACATTTTGGGTTATTCATCACGAAATTTTGACACTAATGGACACTGCCATGATTAAACAGTTAATATTTTTCAATTATAGACTGCTTTTACATTATTACCAAATCAAATTGACTAGACTCAAAAAAGTATTAACATTCCTTTCTCTTATCACTAGTATTTACTGATTTTTTCTACAAACTTGATAAATATCTAACTTACAATTTCGAGTTTAACACTTAATCCGAGACTTTCATTTACAAAATTCAATTTATGCTGTCAGCCCTGTCCCTACCGCAAATTTTTAGTCTTTTATTAGTTTTTATTAAATATTCTGTAGTTTTTCAAAACAAATGTGATTGAAATTCGTCGTCAATGGACTTCTATAGGGAAGTTTGACCTAATAGTTCTTCCGATTTTTAGGCAACCTGTGTGATACCTGATGCGCAATAACCATCTAGACTAAATTTGTTGTCAATTTTGGTGATCCAAGTTATCAATTCCTAGAAGACTTCATTTGGAACTTTATTTTATACACCTTGTCTTATACCTAATGCACGGGAACCATCTGGACTAAGTTTGTAGTTCATTCTGGTAATCCGGGTTATATATTCCTAGGAGACTTTCTACAATATTTTATTTTAAACATCTGGTGCGATACCTGATGCACGGGATTGATCTAGACTAAACAAGTAGTAAATTTTGGTGATCCAGGTTATAAATTCCTAGGAAACTTCCTATAGAATTTTATTTTAAACAGCATGTGCGATACCTGATGCACAGGAAGGAGCTAGACTAAATTTGTAGTCAATTTGGATGATCCAGTTGCGATACTTGATGCACCTGGTGCGATACCTGATCCACAGAAGCCATCTAGGAGGAGTTTTCTTCTTTATTCACAATGTGTCCCCTAAGGGTTTATATACCTTCATTTCTTACTTCATTATCTGCAAACGTTATATCATCTTAGCCTTGCTATTTAAAATATTTAAAATTATTTACATCGATTGTTATATCTCCTTACTTCTATACTAATTAGGCGCAATTTTACGGTCGGTCCAGTGAGCAAGCGATCGAAGTGAGAGAGCAAGCGCATTTTAATCTACTTATACTGCTACATAATAATTACTGCTTCAAAATCTTTATGTTTGTAATGTAGGCGATGTCCTATTCGTTTTTTCTTCACATTTACTTCTCTTCTATATCATGTTCATTTTGTCATTTCTCCACTTTTATTCTTTCCATTCATCCTCCAGCCCCCTTCAACTTCTTCATCCACTTTTCACCCATTCCACCATCCCCTAGAATCTTTACCACATTCACTTGCCAACTTCCCTTATCTTCCATTCCTTTTCTATATCTCCCCTATAAATGCTCCCATGCTTCCTCCTCCCATTATCCCCTCCAATCTTATTATTCTGGTCCATCTTCTCTCTACCCATCCTTTTTCTAAATAATTTGATTTTCCTTCCTTTTTTGTCATTTTATACCATTTATTATATTTTGATTTCTAAATCTTTCCCCATCTTTCAATTATTTGTATTTCCCTGTCCCTTGCTTCCAGTTCTTCATAGCTTACTTCTTTCCCCTTCTCCTATATCACTTTCATTAAGAAACACCTTCCTTTCTTTTACCCCCCTTAACTTCCTCTCAAATTTACATGCCCTCCTACTCGTTTCAGTACTTAATTCATACCTTTGCGCTTCTTTTCCCACCATATATATCCAGGCGTCCTCTAGTCTACCCATAGAGTCCACCTTATATACCGTTCTTGTAAGCTCTTAACCTCTTTCCTTTTGTTCCATCTCCATATCTTCGCTTCATAAGCTAATACCAGCAATACTTGCGTATCAAATAACCCCATGCTCCTTCTCCGATCTTCCTTGAACCTTTTTTTCTCTATTCCCCATACCTGTTTCATTATCCCTGCTGTTGTTTTGATCATTTCTCTTTTATGAGCTCTATGATCTTCATTTGTTTGAAGGTATATTACAAATATTTAAATTACTTTACTTCTTCTAACTTTACTCTATTTCATCTTCCAGTCCATTTATTCTTTTTCCCCCTAATTTTCTAAACTTGATTATCTTTGTCTTTCCTACATTTAAATTTGCCTCATTCCCATCAAAGTATTTCTCCAATCCCACAGTTAAGCCCGTTATCCCTTATTCATCTTCTGCCATCAATACTATATCATACGCGTATGCCAGTGTGTGCATCTTTTTCTCTACGACATTAACTGCTCCCCATCTCTTTCTCTTCATTTCTTATGCTAAGTCTCAAATTAATATGTGAAATAAAAGGGAGCTCAGAGGACATTCTTGCCTTACTTCTCTCACTCGCCAGGAAATCTCCCTTACTTGCTCTCCCACTCTTACCTTGCTTCTTCTCTCTCTCTCTGAAAATTTCCAATATTCTCTAAATTAATCCCTCTTTTATCCCATTTTTCCACGATAAAATTTTCTATTTCGCCTTGGTCTAATGAGCCAAACAACATCTTTATGTACGCGAATATTGCTATTATTTGCCCTTTTTCCTTTTAATACTCTGATATAGAAGATAGTTTTTCAAAACATATGTATTGTGCATCACGCCCATCCCTTTTCTAAACCGCGCCTAATTCAGTTGCTCTATCTGTTCTATTCAACTTCTTTTTTTAATCTCACCGAAAAAACAGTAACAGATTCTTTATACAATGTTGGCATCAACGTCACATCGCTATAATATTTAAGCTCCTCCCCTTTGCTTTTCTTCACTATGGGTACCACTAATTCTTCTTTGCATAAATCTGGCCACCCGTCTCTTCTCCATACCCTATTACACATTATCCACGCCCATTCCGTTAGTTCCGTCTCCCTATATGTCCAAACTTCATTTAAAATCTCATTTATATCAGCTGCATTTTCATCCTTTATTATTGCCAACACCTTTACTATTTCTTCCCTTCTTATGTCCTTTTCTGCACATCTTTCTCTACCAAATTTTCCTCCTTTCCTAACTTTTCTTTCTACTCCTCTTAGCAAATTCTCAAAATTCTTTCTATTCTGCAATTTTGATATCCTGGTTTTCTCTTATTCTTCTTTTTCTCTCCCTATTTACTACCTTTCATACATCTTCTTTCGTCATAGCCTTCTCCACCTCTTGATCAAACCTTTTATTCTCTTCCTCTTTTGTTAAGTCACACAACTTAGTATACTCTTCTTTCTCATATACTTAGCTTCACTTCTTTTTTCTTTTCTTCATTTTAATAATTCTTTTTCAAACTCGTACTTTTTTCCTTTACAATCCTTTTCCAATCCACCTCTATTCCCTTCTTTACTAACTAGTTGTTTGCTTGAACACTCTGATCCTCTTTTTATTTCTCCTATAATTTTTTTCATCTCCTCATCCACATTTCCCCCTACGATTTTGATATTCTTAAGGTTTTCTCTACACTGTTCTTTTCCTTTTATTGACCAATCCCCTTTTCCTGCTTTTTTTACCTTTGCTTCCTTTTTATCCATGTTGCTATTACTTTTTTCTCCCTATAATGTCACTATTAAGGGCAAGTGATCCCAATCAGTATAATCTTCTACCTCTAGTTTCTTGACCTTGTATCTTACCTCATCATCCACTATCACATAATCAATTACCGTTCCTCTTTCTCCTCCTGAACGTGTACATTTTCCTTCCTCATCTCCCTCTACATTTTCATTTATAATAAACCATGCCCATTTCTCAAAGATATTTAACAACTTCTTTCCCTATCTATGCAGTACATTATCTTTGGATTTTTTTCTCTCCCTCCTCCCTATTTTCTATCCTCCTTTATTTCCTGTTCCCGCATTAAAATCCCCTAATTTCTTTCTTCCATATGTAGACTAAATTTGTAGTAAATTTTGGTGGTACAGGTTATCCATTCCTAGGAGGCTTCCCATAGAATTTTACTTTAAACACCTGGAAAGATACCTGATGCACAGGAATCATCAAGACTAAATTTGTAGTCAATTTTGGTCATACAGGTTATCAGTTCCTAGAAGACTTCCTGTAGAATTTTGTTTTGAACACATGGTGCGTCACCTAATACACAGGATAAATTAAGATATTTTCTGTAGAATTTTATTGTAAAGACTTGGTGCGACACTTCGTGCACTAAGAGCAACCTGCCGCGAATGAAATGGTTACATATCACCCTTTTTGTGAAAATTAACCACAATTCCGCATAAATTATATCCTTGTTGAACTGGTGCAACGGCCACCCGTGAGGGCTACATGTATGGCTGCGATTGTAGGAGCACGTTTTAAAGCTCCTGCAAGTTGGGAAAATTTCTGCTTATATTACGCAGAAATTGGGAGTTCTTCCAGATCCAAATTCTCCGTAAAAGCTATTTAGCAGTCATCTTGGTATTATGTGTATTTCCTTTTCTTTCTACTTTTGTTATTTAATACAATTCGTGTAGAAATTTTGTGATATCATCTACTTAAATTCCATACAATTTTTCTATCTAGAAAATAGCCTGTGAATATAGTGTTTGTTGTGCCAAATCGTCGAATTCTCTAAAAACTAACAATTTCGAAGATCGCTCAGGCTTTTTTGTTTGAAATGTTTCCCGGCTCGTGTAAATCAGATCGATGAAATTGATATGTTTATATTTCCTAAATACGATACACTATCCCTTTTAAAATAAATATTAGTTATTATGTCGGTTTCAGACTAGGAGCAGTTCACATGAACAATAAGTATACATGTGAAGTATTTTTTTCCAGTTTTTATTTGACTTGCTGTGTGAGTTAGTAGAGTGGACCATCAACCCTCCTTTTTCTATTAGCAGACTTTAAATGTGAATAAAAGATTTGAGTATGTTTTGTGTATTGTGAAGTTTCCGGTGGGGAACAATAATATAGCATTTTTTTTTTAATTCCTGCACGGAGAAAATTATTATGGCAAATTTTGCCAGATTATTTTCGCAGTCCTCCATATCTGACCATTATGGCATATCTTGCCTAAATTGTTTGGAAACTTTTACATCATTTCATGGTGAATTTTTTGCAAGAAAAAGTAGGAAGATATGCTAAATAGGAATGGAAAGTTTACCAGACTGTTAGGCAAAGATGCATCCCCGAACTGAGCTCGAGTCTACCAGACAGTTTGGTAAAAGAAGCTGCGAATGGAAGCATAGTTTACCAAACTGTTTGGCAACTGGGAACCTTCGGCGACAAGCTGAGAAAGTGAACATACCTGCCTAACAGTTAGTCGAAGTCTACCAGACAATAAATGGAAACTTTGCCGATCGGTCTGGTAATTTTATTTGTACAAAAAAAAATATTTGAGGAATCCGCAGTGTTTTTCATTCGATTTGTTTAAGAACTTTTATAAATACTATTTTAGGTGAACGATATGATCTTAACTTAATTTAGTTTGTACTTTAATTTTATAAATTATAACCTATCTTACACGCTACACACATAACGACGCTTACATATATTATACTATGTCGCACGCAACGTTCTGAAGACCGTAGGTTATTGGGTCCTTATATACTAAGTATGTAAACATATCACTACTTGTGAGAAAGAAACAGTGCCAGATCGAAAAAAAATGTGGCCCTTAGCTTGTTAAAATTTTTTGGTAACCCTTTAAAATTTTTTTTTATCAAAACATAACTTTCTTTTTGAATTGTAACATGATTTAATTATTGAATTATTGTGAAGTTGAATTATTTAATCATTTTGCACTGTATTATAGTTTAAAAATGTTATTGCTATTAAAAACGTATTTTAGGAGAAAAATATTTATTTTAATAAGGAAACAATTTGAAAAAAAAGTTACTTTAAAGAACAATTACTGCAAGGTCAACATTTTATGTAGATTTGAAGTCAATCGTTCGAATTAATTTAATCTTCCTAATACTTCCTAAAAAACAACCCCTTAGGTGTACACACGTACCCCTAGTGATCAAAAACGTTTTAAAAGTGAGAAAACCACCTGGAAAAATGTAAAGATGATCTAGAACTCCAAATAAATTACTTGTCACTTTAAAATTTCCCTGTTATCACAATTTTTTCCGAAAATGTCCATTCCAAGTGAAAATGTCCAGCGGAGTTCATATATATATATGTAAAAAGCATTTAAAATAATAAAATTCAGAAACCACTGTTAGTTGATATTTTTTTTACTCTCCGATGAAAAATATTAATTTCGCTAAAAACTAACCCTAAGTCGTTAAAACCTACTCCTGTTGATCAAAAAAATTTTTGAACTTAAACTAACAGTGGTTTCTGAAATTTATTATTTCAAATGCTTTTTACATACATATATAAACTCCGCTGCATACATTTGTCCATGTCGTGTTCACACTTTTAAAAAGTTTTTGATCAAGAGGGATGGGTGTGTACGAGTTAGTGATAGTTTTTGTGAAAAGTATTAAATATCATCGGAAAGCAAAAAAAGAACAAAGGAATATCAAGTAACAATTTTTTCTGATCAAAAAAAAAATTAATTGCTTTTTACATAAGAATAGGAACTCCGCTGCATGCTTTTACGTGGAAGGGTAGTCTTTGGGCAAAATTGTAATAAGATCGAAATTTTTAAGTGAAAAGTAATTAATTTGGAAACCTAAATCATCTTTATATTTTCCATTTAGTTTTTCTGATTTTAAAACGTTTTTTATCACAAAAGGAAGGTGTGTATGACTTAGGGGTAGTTTTTGGAAAACATAATATATCTCATCGGAAAGCAAAAAAGGAGCAAAAATATCTAGTTCATATTTTTTGCTCTTTTTATGCTCTACGATTACATATATTAATTTCCCCCAAAACTACCCTTTAACTCGTGAAAACCTACCCCTCTTGATCAAAAACATTTTCAAACGTCAACTAACAGTGGTTTCTGAATTTTATTATTTTAAATGCTTTTTACATACATATATGAACTCCGCTGCAAACGTTCACGTGGAAGGGTAGTTTTTAGAGAAAATGATAATGAGATGTAAATTTGAAAGTGTCAAGTACATAATTGGGATCTCTGAATCATCTTCACATTGTTTAAGGTTGTTTTCCTACTTTTAAAACGTGTTTGATCACGAGGGGTAGGTTTGTACGACTTAGCAATAGTTTTTGGGGAACGTAATATATATCATCGGGGGGCAAAAAGAGATTAAAAAAATAGCAACTAACAGTTTTAACTGAAATTTATTATTTTTAATGCTTTTTACATACATACATACATATATATATATATATATATATATATATATATATATATATATATTTACTCTACTTTATACGTTCACGTAAAAGGGTAGTTTTTGGGGAAGATGATAATGAGATGTAAATTTGCAATTGTCAAGTAATTAGTTGGGATCTCTGAATCATTTCCACATTGTTCAAGGTTTTTTCCCACTTTTAAAACGTGTTCGATCACGAGTGGTATGTGTTTACGAGTTAGTGATACTTTTTTGGGAAACGTAATATATGTCATCAGAGAGAAAAAAAAGCAAAAAAATATTCCCTGATCGTTCATCTGATTATAATAATTTGTAGTGAGTTTTATAGGTGGCGGCGCTTAGTGGACGTTGTGCTAGCATCACTACCCTTTCCTCGGAAGTTAAGAGAGCAAAAAAATTTTTGTTTTAGCATAAAATAAGCAAAAAAAAGCAAAAAAATATGGTGTTCGTGATTTTAATTTAAAAAAAAATGTGCAACACAGATGGAAATTATATATTATATTTCCCTCTATGTAAAATTTTTCCATCTGGGATTTATTTTGATTTTTTAAACTCATATATTTTATCTTTTTTCACGATGAACAGGAATCTAGTCTAGAAAAGTTACATTCTCTTACCAGTTTATGTATGGCGAGAATTTTCATTCTAGGAATTATTAATTAGCATTTTTAGCCCACTAATTGTACATATATTTTTGTAGGATTGTGATTTTTTTTCGAGGTATAGTTAAATTTTGACGATTAACTAACTTCCCCCCTCCTTTCCAAGTTCGATAATTTAAAAAGTTCAAGATTAGTACGCGCCATTTCTTTTGGACTATTACAAAGGCCTCCGGGTGTTTTTAAATTCGGAATAATTATATTGCCACTATTTTGACGGTAACACTTTTTTTACGGTTTCATGTTTAGTGTGAAAACTCATGAGATATATTATTTTAAAAACAATTGAAAGAGATTGAACTTTTCTGCAGTTTTACTCAAGCTTTTATTGAAATATATAAAAAGAAACAAAACAATTTCCTTAAAAAAGGGGGCTCGCAATAATAATAATAATAATAATAATAATAATAACGTGACAACAATATAAATGTGAGATGTAAATATTGATCACGTTATTTATATGAGATAGACTTTTTAATATTTTCGCCAAAATTTTTCTTTTTATTCACATTATTATTTTAATTATTGTTGCACACAAGTTTTTAGGGGAAATTTTTTTCTTTTTATAAATCTCAATAAAAGTTTGTTTAAATTTTTATTATTATTTATAACTTACTAATCAAGAAACGGTATGAAGAAAAATTGAATGGCCAAATAGATATATTTTAAATTGCAATTAGTGCCAAGTGCTTATTTCCTGAAAATATTGGCGCAGTGGAAATTGGCTTGACCCATTTAGTTTGAAGAGAAGTAGAAGTATTTCTGTTGAAACGGAACGCGCTATGTCGCCACTCTAAGTCACGCTTTTGAGTTTGTTTCAAATAGATGGTATGTGAGTGATATGAAGGGGCAGTAGATGGAGTATAAGGGCTACTCCTGAGCATGAACGCTATCGCCGGGGTCGCTATCCCTCTCTTTGAGTCAGCGATGGTGTAATTAACTGCTGTCAGCAGCACATGTGCTCGAAACGAAACGAAGAGGAGTTTGAACCAACCTCTGTTGCCACCTCCATCACTTTCTAGACTCTCTTGCCGTTAGAATTCTCACCATCCTGATTCCTCGTTTGGCTTTTGCCACATAAGCCAATGCAACCAAAATATAATTTAAATAATGCGAAATATAACTTGTTTCCTTACTAAAACTAGTCTATTCACCAGTACCGGCTTACACATCAGGAAAAGGTAGGCAAATGCCTGGGGGCAGGACAAGCAGAACTACGAAAGACTGAACTTGGAAAGGTGGGGGAGTTATTTAATCGCCAAAATTTGACTATACCTCGAATAGAAACTCACCGCTCTCCAAGCTGTGAAAAGTTTTAAAAAAAGATCCAAAATGTGGCTCTATTCTTATGCTTATGCGTTAAATCGTAGCTGGTCCTTTTTTCAAAATGTTTATTAATTTTAATAAACAAATTATATACACAACATGCAAGGCGTTTAAAAAAAACTTAAAAATATATATTTTGTATTAAACTGATAGTTGTGCAAAATGAACACAAAGTAACCAATCAATATTTGTAAATTTTATAAAAAACTAATATAGACAAATTTAAAATCCAGGTATTTAAGGCAAGAAATAAGAGTTATATTTTCATGAGGATGGTTTGAAAATTTCCGTATGGAGATCATAAATGACGTAACTTTATTGTTTCATAATATTAATTAAGGTCACGAATTAGGTTAAAAACAAATACATTATTGGGTCATCATTCAAAGAAATACATTCTGTTTCTACTAAAATTACTCTAAATTAGTTTAATGTTGATGCTTTATCCAAAAAGTTTGTCCTTTCAAATAATTTGAATGTTAGAAAAAATTGTATAAATAAATGCCTTGTTCGGATAATTATTCACAGAAACACATTCTGCTGTCATTAAAAAACATTAAGTTTATCTAATATCTGCATTGGTCAAAAAATTCACAGAAATATATTCTACCTTCACTAAAATTATTTTAAATTAAACTAGCAGTTATATGCTGTCAAAAATTGGACTGTTTTAATATATTTGTTAATGCTTGAAGCTGAATATATAACAATTGCACGACTCGCTCATTTATTTTAAAAATGCATTCTGTTTCCATTAAAACGACTTTAAATTGACTTAGCAGTGTAGGCGTTCGGGACAATTGATCTTTGTAACACATATGTTATTGTATTGAACAAATGTTAGTAATGTATAAACTGTTCAAATAGAAGTATGCATATACATTATTTCTGTACATAAATTTGCCGAATGCTGCATTTATTCATAGAATTTGCTTACAACGTTAATGAATGTTGTCAAATAATAAATTTACCTAATTCTTCGTTACTTTAAGAACAATTTCAAACAAATCTGATAAAATTAAGAATTATTTCTTGCCCTAAATGACTGGATTTCACATTTCTTTACATCATTTATTTAGAACATTTACACATATTGACGCATGAAAATATTTTGTATTCTGTGCTACTGACTAATTTTAATTTTAATTGAAAGAGAAGAAAAAGATGTAAAAATTATAACTCACTGCCGCACAGATGGTACTGAAACGGCAGAAAAGCTGGCCAAAATTAGAATCGCTCATAGAATGACTCCAAAATGTATCCCTTATAGTTTTCGAGGTCGGGGAATCCAAATCTGCAGTCAAAATTTCAAAAAACAAGATGGCTGATTCAAAATGGCGGACCGATTTTTTAAAAAGTCACACGACACTCGCGAAAATTTGCACTCAGGGGTTTTTGAGGTAGAGTAATTCGAATCTGCAGTCAAAATTTCGAAAAACAAGATGGCGGAGTCAAAATGGCGGACCGGTTTTAAAAAAATTCACAAGACATTCAACAATTTATGAAAAAATTATTTATTGCATTTGTCATTGTACAGGTCACATTACAAAATCAACACGCATACTTCCAAACACAGATTATAAAGTTTCTTTACTCATTATCAGACACTTCAGAGTCGATGTCGTTGACATTTAGTGAACATGCATGGGATGTTGTCAACAAATCCAACACCTTAGGGGTAAGTGGTTCACTCGTTTTAGGTCGGAATTTCTGGTGACTGGATATTAACGGATCCGAAGATACAAGAAGTCTAGTAAATACGTTTTCCATCGTTTCTTTGCGTGAGCATTTTCTCGCATGGTTTTCGCGGAATCTCTTGAGATCTTTATTTCTTGCTTCCTGGGCACCTTCTGACAATTGTCCGATTGGTAGCGCGAGAGTTTCGATTACTGCGTATCCATGAATTAAAACAATGTGTATAGAAGTGGGCATCGGATACCATGCATACAGTTTTACATAGCTTTCTGCGACGTTCAAGCAAAAAATCCAACCAGTCGCTGTATTTCTTCTTGAATCGATCGATCGTTCTTGATCATCCCTTCCATTTTGTTTCAATCCTTGAAAATAAATTTTTCATTTTTTGGGTTTCATCTGGATGAATAGTGAACGACTGTAATTCCTTTAATGCAGATAAGTTTTTGCTCAAAATAATGAATTTTTCATCGTAGGGTAAGTGAAAGTGATTTTGTAATGCCTCGAATATTTCTTTCCGAGTGCACGTTATTTCCGATAGCCCCAAATCTGTAATAAAAACACAATTTGACTTATG
>JAAAKG020137442.1:0-12900 GCA_010014905.2 Druon quercuslanigerum
ACATTCTCATCGACAATGTGACGTGAAAGCGCAAATCATTTCAATAATTATTTGAAACTTTATGATATGTATATGTTCCAAAAATTACTTACATACTATTTGTCCCCCTTTTTCAGATATTTGGAAAAAATCTTTCTGACTGTATAATTTATTAGCAAGGTGCAGAAATATACGCTGAAGTAAAGGAATTTCTTTCTTCATTAGAAATTAGATACAAATTCACTCATTTGTATTGATTTTTAAACTAAATATCGAGCGCAAAGCGCGAGTGTCTTAATGAGATGAGAATGTGTTCATTAAGGTTCCGTAAGAAGCTTAAGTAAATTAGTTCTTCTCTTTATGTAAAACGGACGTAATTGAACCAGAAGCATGTCATAACGATGAAGCTTACTCAGAGAGTATTAGCCCGCCACGCGCGTAATAGCGAGCACACCAAGTCCGAAAACCTAGAGGAACCGCGTGTAAAGTATAAGGCAAATGTGTTCGAGCGCAAAGCGCGAGATCCAACAGGTGCGCGTTCTACGCGCGCGCAAACCTGCGAGAGAAGCGAGCCGCGCGCAAAACGCGTGATGAGACTGTGCCTCCTAATCGGGCAGATTTTTTTGGTTATATTCACATACCCTATTCAGTACGTATAAATAAATATAATTAAAGAAAACTAACACTCAAACTTTATTTAATTAATATTTAGGTGATGTTTTTGTCATTAACAACACGTATTTATAAGTGTTAAATACTCGGATGCTTCAGATGAATATAAATTTTAGTTTGCTGTCACGTGTTATTGAGCATTAGTGCATAAGAGCTTCTAAAGATGACTCTGCATCATATATAATGCAGCGCCATCTTCAGAAAGTTAATCTGGGGAATGCTGACTAAGGCCTGGCCAGTGCCTGACTAGCGATTTTTGCTTCTTCTATCTTAATCAGGAACTAACTATAGCCTGGTTCAAATACAAGATTAGGGCCTAACTAGACTCAAATAGTTTTTCTAGTCATGAGTAATAAAAAATCTAAGCAGTGCCTTAAAGGGTCCTAATTAGAACTTACTAATTCAGTTATTTAAGTGGGAATCTGACTACTGCCCTGCTTAAAATGGGGAAAAATGGGGGAAAATGGGGCGATTTCTACATGGCTTGCTGTACTTGAGTTGGGACGCTTTAGGTCTTAACAGAAATACGTAAACAGCTTATCAAAAGGAATGGCCACACATTGCTCGTGATTTTTGGATGTTTGAAATCATAATTGAATGAAATTTTTAATGTTAGCTCGAAAGCTGTCGAAACAAATGGGATGGGAAAATATGCATTTTGGAGTACGCAAAACGAGGCTTCAGGGGATCCTGGAGAACGGACTAGAACGATGTAGGGATTTTGAGGCCAGCTGTTGGACTCCAATACTGCTTTCTGTGCTAGTTTTTTTCATGCAATTCTTCTCTGGTCTGAAACTGAAATCGAAATGTAATCAATTCACAAGAAATATGGAAAGAGCCAATTTTTTTAATGCACGTTTGTTAAAGTTATTAAACCAAAAAATCGAAATTAGTGACATTTCACTGATTGGTTAGTGGCGCATTATATTTAATGATCGCTAATTGGTAAGTCCTCAGATCGCGTGACTTTTGCATATTGTTCTGCTTTTCACTGATTCTCAGTGGCACACTTTCCATTGATTACCAGTGGAATTAAACTGAAACGAATTTAGAGAGAAGTCTTCACAAATTAAGGGATTAAAAAAATTAAAATTCGTGTATTAACTCACTTCTATGAACACCGAAAATGATTCTTTATCTGTTTTGTAATTTTTATCTCCAAGAGCAAGAGAGTGAGAATAATTAAATCATGAATACCTGAAACATACAATGCGAGAATTTTCAAATAATTAAAAAAACGTATGTAAACAATTTCTTTCACGTTGAAGTATGCTATTTTCGGTGTCTATCAAAGACTCCAAAAGCGTCTCGAGATTCGGACCAACAATATTTTTCGAAAGGACCAATTTTGAGAAACTCAATCGGGTTTCCGACCACCCTTTACTGATACGTGTGGTGCAGCCTGGGCTTTTATTGCTAAAGTCTGCATTTACCTGAAAAAAGAATGAGCACTAGATGCAACCGAGGCAAAATATGTGATTGGCAAATAGAATTTTATACGCTATGAGAATTACTTTCTAAATGTCTTCAAGTGACTTTTCACTCCGGTTTACGTAAAAACACTGTCTGTCAGACTAAGATTTAAATCGTTCCGAGTCTCGCTTCACTCTTTCAAAGTAAAAATACACATGATGCTTGATTCACAGGATTTTCACTCGAACTGGCGAGAAAACTCGTGTGAAGAAATTCACGAAGTACAAGGTCAAGAAATACACACGTAAATCAATGGTGTGTTCAAACTGGGTCTTTTCTTATAAAGAGTATTAAAAAGTGTATTTTTCAGTCTCGCTAAAAGCAGAAGGTATCCATTTCTACTGCTAGTGAGAAAGTTAGTTTCTAAAGCCACCAAATTAAAAGCATTAACAAAATTTAAATAACTCGAAAAAAATTGTAGATTTTCAATGTGTTAGCGTACCAAAACGGAGCCAGTGGCTTGCGGCAGGCAAGGATATTTCAGAAACACGAAAATTCCGCTGCCTTTGTTTTTTTTCAAACGTCAATCACGCTCTAAGTCTCAAGAAATTTTGATATCGAGTCCCCTCACGGCTAGCTACGCCACTGGTCTTATCCCAGACTTCCTTTAGATGAAAAGCTTCAGACAACGACTTTTGTTGCAAAACATCAATGATGTCTTTTGATACAATGTCCATTAAGAACAAATCTAGTTAAGAAGAATTGTTGCAACGCAAAAGTCATGCAAAAGATGGACGCAATCCGCTCTTCAGAACGCAATCTAAAGACTTTGTGGATTTCCTCAGCGAGGTTTTTTAATACTTCCGAAGGCACTCTTAAAAATTTATGGAAAAATGAGTTCGATTGTCATTTTGTTTCACTCTTAAGTTTTGTTTCGAGGTCTATAGTTTTTACCCGTTAGTTAGTAAAATTGATTAAATAAAAGAAAGAATTTTAGTTATTTTTCATGGCATTGTCGATATTAACATAAATTAAAAATTTTTATGGTAAAGCTTTTATAGTGTTTCTAAAATATTATTAGAAAATAAATATTAAAACGAGAATTGATATGATAATTCGTGATAACGTTTTCCAGCAACTGTCTTTATTCTGTAAGTGAGAAGCGGTTCCGAAAATGAAGAATAACTCTTGATTGATAATAAAATGTGCGAGATAATTTTGCATTGTTTCATTTAGCAGCTCACTTTTTTCGTAAGGAAAAGCCATATCAGCTTCAGCTCGCAAATCTGGTCGTTGCAGATTTGCTCACAATTGAGGGCCTCCATGCAAAAACCGTTTGGGTGCAGCGACACATCCTCCTATTCTCTTTTCGCAAGAGAAAGTGCTGGGAAAGTATTGTCCCGAAGAAATAGTCAGAAAATAAAGAGGAAAAAAGTATTACCCTATAGATCATTAAAAAAGGCACCAATTATGTCTAATAAAGGTTTCGATTCGACTTTTCGTTTACGATATAAAAAATAAAAAGTGGTTTACGAATTGAATCAAATTTAATACTTTTTTTGTGCTTAACTCGTCACAATTTTGTTGTTTATTGACGAAATGAGCTCCAATCATATGCTATAGCATGAAATACGTTAGCGATGCGCAAAATACTTGACGTGGGACAAAAAAATCAACTAGTTAGTTAATATTTTACGTAATCTTAATCAACACACGCCGCACACCGTGTTTTTCAAGCTTCCTTCAAAAAACGTATCGAAGAAATTTTCGACTTCGAAAAATTCTCAGCGAGAAAGTCTTTTATCAGAGTTCGAAGAAGTTTTCTAGAAAATTTCAGAACTTTAAAACAAAAACTTCGGAAGAAACAATCAAAAATATTTTTGAGTCCGAACGTTGCAGACTACCGAATTTGAGCTCTACATCGTTCAGAGTATGGGCTGTCTCCGCGTGTGAAAGAGAATGATAGTTCAACGGGCGAGAGCGACAAGAAGAAAAAATATATACTAATACTTTTTTGCATAATGATGATTATTACTTCAATTTTTTCATTAATTAATTTCGGTTATATTGAATACTCGTTGCATTACACAATCTCAGGGTTTAAAACGTAGTACAGTTCGCGAAATAAATCAATTGAAGATTTATATTTATTACATTATATTCATAAATATCATCATACTGGAACACATTTGGTTGACTATAATTGGGAACTTATAACTTCAATCATTTTAACAATTTTTATAAATAAATGCACATTTTGACCATTTTTCAAACTTTTTTGTTGTTATTTTTTTTTGTTAAAGAAGTAAAAACGGTGAAATGCTCATTCACTAACCACAGTCGAAACTGGGGGCTACGAGCCCGATATCCACGCTTCACGCATATATACATAATGCATATACACGTAAAGTGCACACACGGGCGCACAGTCCACAAGGGACAAAGGTGAGCTTTATGTCCAGTTCCACAAATGCCCTCAGACAACCTCTGAAGGGTTTCTTAGTGAGACTGACCCTGATCTCACCAGCAGCAACGAGGAACGAGTTCCTGGACTCTATCCCCACCACCAACAGCCTGCTTGATGGCATCCGACAATTTGCCTTTGCCACCAGCAGCTGGTCCGACCTCTACCAATACTCCGCCATGTCGTGTTTCCCTAACCCACCTGATCTTAGCACCAAGGACGTCAGGGCTAACCTTTTCCTTAAATTCTCTAAGGACCTGCGCATAACAGCGAACTTCGGCTGGTTTGATGAGAAACGCTTCAGGTCGACCTCGTTTCGGCTTCTTCTTCTCCTTCCTGGAATTACCGGAAGCAGGCTCCGATTTTCCTTCTTTTTTTGTCGGGGTCAAGGTTACAGCCGTAACCTCACGATTCCTCTGTTTCTTGGTCCTAGGCTTGGAAGAGCTTGCCTCCACTGGACTCAGGGTAGCCTCCCTTTCTCGCTTCCTATCGTCGGAAGTGGGACCCACGACGGCATCTTCATTCTGAGTACAGTTTTAGCTAGTACTCTTTCCAACTTTGACCTTCTCCTTTCTGAACATAGCTCTCATCCTAGACGTTTTTCCGACGTTCTCGATGAGATCCCTGTAGAGCCCCTCGCTCTAATTGAGCGATTGCAAAGTCTATCCACTAATCTTTCCGCCTCTTTTAGGCCTTCTCTAATTGGAAGCCACATATTCGCCTTTGTGCTACTAAAGTTCTGCATGTCCTTCGCTTTCTTTTGTAGCTCCATGAGGAGATGATGCTGCTCCATAAGCGTCACCTCCATCTCCGCTACATCCCTCTTAATAATGGATTTCTCCGTTTCCTCCGTCACCCAACTCCTCATACACACTCCTATCTTGGTTTTTTTTCGGTATTCTCCATGCTGTTCCCACGAATAGCTAGGGAAACAGAAGTCCACCCCCGCAGAGCCCCGCATGCAGGGGTAAGGTCTAAATACTTTAGGAGGCGACCTAGTATCCTAGATACATCGATTGGTACACCATACCCTGGTGCCATGCAGTCCTCGGCACGGTTATTAACATCTTAACTTGGGTGGTTTTTTCTCGGTGTATCCTTCACTCAGTCTGTTTGGTCCGCGGGGCCTATTCAATGTCGGCCCTACCCTCTGTTTCCAGCGAGCATTCCCATATCCGCCGCCTGGATACGCGCCACGTATGGGTTACAGACTCCCACTGTTGGCGGAGTATCATATCAAAGAGTCATTGGAATACATTTTTAGTTGATTTCGAAAAGAAAATGGAGCCTATTCTTGGAAAAATCGTCAAAATATGCATTTATTTATAAAATTTGTTTAAAAAATGTATATTTTTTATCAATTTGAACAAAATTACGGCTAGAAGTCGATCAAGACACATTTTAAGTGCGTTTCGTAAAAATTTTGCCTTTTCCGTGGGATAATATTAAAAATGTGACTTTGTTTACAAATATTCTTTAAGTAATTACGAGTTTCTTTTAATTTGAAAAAAATGAAAGCAAAGACTCATGGCAATATATTTTGGGTATATTTTACACAAAAAATAGTGCGTATTCATTGTGAAGTACAAAAAATGGTATTTGTTTATAAAAATTGTTTAAATAATTGCCAAACAGCATATCCTTTCAAAAAGTCGCAATTAGGCATACATTTTTTTCATATTCTATATAAAAACTGTGAATTTGAAACAACTTATCATTGCGGATTACAAAAAATGGCCTTTGGTCAATTATTTTATAAAGACATTATGAACAATTTCTGCTTACTCTAACCTACTAAAAACTTTTGCTAGATAGTAATTGCACTGACTCAAGTTCTTCGTCAGTCAATTCGCAGATTGAGAAATAAGTACATTTAAAGAGTTAGGATGAGAGTATCATTAATTTTGTTGCTCAAAAAAATTTTTGTTTCAGACAAACCGAAATTGTCGCACCGAACCGATATACCCAAAAGCCTTACGGTCATTTGAAATAATTGTCAAAATCAATTAAGAATTGGGCTGTAGACAGACCTTTGTCCAGAAAAAGTGCTTTTGACTACATTGTATGACGGCTTAGGGACAACTGTACAAAACCACTAAATGGTGTTTTTACGATTTTTCTCGCTTTTATTTATTATTTTTCAAATCTGATTATAAAAACGCCCAAACTTTTGTAGTTTCAATAATTATTAGCTAAATCTAAAATTTCCAATTTTTTAATATTATGTGATATTTAGATGTATTCACGGTCAGTTATAGGCTATAACTGACCGTGAACACATTCGACTAT
The DNA here is from genome assembly GCA_010014905.2 of Druon quercuslanigerum. Taxonomy (NCBI): domain Eukaryota; kingdom Metazoa; phylum Arthropoda; class Insecta; order Hymenoptera; family Cynipidae; genus Druon; species Druon quercuslanigerum. The sequence continues at coordinate 6,818 of JAAAKG020137442.1, forward strand.
CACATAATATTAAAAAATTGCACATTTTATATTAGATTGTAGATAGCTCATTCCCAAAAATGAAAACAAACCTATGTACTGCCGTTTTGTGTGTTTTAAGGATTTGTTTACATTTTATCAGTACACCATGGTTCCCCAGGCTTATGTTCAAATTTTTTTAAGATGATTTCTTCGATGCTGCGAGGGATTATTGACATATTATGTTCTAGTATATTCATTTTCCGTAGTTTTTTTATTATTTTTCCGTATTTGTTCGTAGTTATGTGTAGTTTTTTTATAGTTGTATGTATATTTCTGTATTAATCATCTTTTTTTGTCACATTTTTCCAAGTTGTCTGGGCGTTATTAACTTCCGAATTAAAACAGAAATTTTAATATAAAAACAACATAATCAAGTTAGATTTCGTAGATTTTGTTCGTTATATCTAAATCAAGGGTAGGAAAAAAGACCGTAAACAAAACACTGGAAAATTTGATTAATAAAAAAATCACTATTATACCTTGTTTCTTGCTTTTTTAATCTTATTTCTTCGCCAAATCATGAAAAAAAGACGATCGGTTTCGCCTTTACTCTGTCGCTATCGTCTGTTCATCTATCATTCTCTCTCGTACGCAAATACAGCCCATACTCTAAACAAGCGAGAGTTCAAATTCGGCAGTCCGCAATATTCGGGCGCAAAAACATTTTTGATTGTTTCTTCCGAAGTTTTTGTTTTAGAGTTCAGAAATTTGTTATAAAACTCCTTTGAACTTTAATGAAAAACTTTCTTGCTGGCGCGTATTGAATAACAATAAAATATTAATTAACAAATTGCTTTTTTTTGCCCAAGTCAAGCATTTTGAATAATACTAAAGCATTTCACGCCAGTGCATCAAATTCGAGCTTATTTCGTCAATAAACAAAGAAGTTTCGACCAGTTGAGCATAAAAAAGGTATTCAATTCGATCCAATTCTTATACCAGTTTTTATTTTTGATTTCGTAAATGACAATTCGAATCGAAAAATTTATTGGGCATAATTTGTGCCTTTCTTACGGTTGTTGCATGAAGGCCCTAAATTCCTCAAATGAAATAGTGAGTTTTTCTGTTATATTGTTAGCATTAGGGATCCGGCTTTGTGAATGGAAAAGAATCTGCGTCAAACTGGAAATGAAAAAGTACGTTTAATGTGTACATTTTATCTACATTTTTCAAAATATCATAAGTATTACAACTTATGTCGAAAACTGTGATTTAAAGTTCTAAGGAATTACAGCTATAAATTGCAACTAAAATTTTTTCGATTTGTTTTTAAAGAAGTTTCTTAAAGCACCTGTAGCTGTGACGATAACATTCTCATTATAAAACTGGCGTTTCGCGCTCGACAATTTGTGTCCAATTGAACAACTTTATTCAAATACTTTGTAAATCTTGTTCAAATCTACTGAAAACGGCGCTTTAAACTTATGGATCTCTTAAAAATAAAAATTGCATTTTTTTAAATAATCCAACTTTTTGAACTTTTGTCTAAGTAGGAAATTTCATGACAATAGTTTCGAAATTTCTACATTTTATATCTAGTATAAATTTAGAATAATATTTCTGAACCTACAAAAAATCTTTTTCCTTTTTTGAAAATTTTCAAAATAATGAGAAACATAACTTTTTTAACTTTTATCAAATGTGCCTAAACTTGTGCACAGATTATTTTAAAACTAATGGTCAAAGCGTCGACAATAGTAATTTGTTGATAATTAATTCTCATTTGTTAAAGCTCCTTCGACTTTTGCGAGAACATTCTAATCACGTCAAGGCTGACTCGATTGGACAAATCCTTCAAAAGTTAGCGTGGTGACAACATATAGGTAATCATACATACATAAAGGCAGACATACAGACGGGCAGAGAGACATTCAGACAAACATACATACAGAGAGACACCAACAAAATTTTAAGATTTTCGGACTCTCTGAGTGCCGAAATGTAAAGATCCGAGAAAAGCCAGAGATCAGAAATTTGGACGATTACATTACACTCTCATGAATGAGAATGTAAAGAGTGGTATTTAGAATTCTCGTATCTTGGAGAAAAACAAAAGAAAGTGTCTCCATCTGAATCGTCGTATTTGATGTGGAAGTGATGGGAACAGTGGGACAGCGAAGTATTTTGAACGACAAATATGAAAAATAGACAAAAACCAATAAAATCGAATTGCTTGGTATTAATAATTATGTTTGGAAGTAGGCCAATTTTATTTACAAAATATCATTAATTTTAAATGTGGAATTCAAAATTTTTCCGTTTATGAAAACCGAAGTTTTAGAGTATCGAAATGTGCAATTCTCATTTTCTAAGTTCCAATTTGAACTGCGCCATCTTTAAAAGTCATGTCTTCCGATTTCCTTCAAATTTTTAGAGTTTGTTTGTCTATAAGAGGTTTGATAAAAACATAACGAGACTTTTCAAATTTCCCGGGCTGTATTCGTCCGTTGGGAAATTTTTTTTTATGTTGCACCACTTGTCTGGATATTGTATGTGCATTGGTAGCTATATTAAATGTTTACTCTGCCATCAGCTGGCAGTGAAGTTATACATGTTTTAGTGTGCTCAGCGATTTTACACTTTTGGAAAAAATGGATCAAAGAATTTGCATCAAGTTTCGTTACAAAAGTGCAATAAAGTGCAGTAATGTTTTTGAAATATTAAAATTTGCTTTTGGTGATTCGGTTATGAGCCGAGCAGGAGTTTTTGAGTGGTATAACCGTTTTAAAAATGGACGGGAAGACGTTGAAGATGACGAGCGCCCTGGGTGTCCTCGCACATCGGTAACGGACGATGCCGTCGAGAAAGTGGAAAAAATGTTTATGAGCAATCATCGAATTAATATTAGAGAGGTTGCTGAGGATGTCGGTATATCATACGACTATGTCAAACCATTTTCACGAATGTTTTACACATGAAACGTGTGGCAGCAAAATTTGTCCTGAAATTGCTAAATTTCGACCAAAAGTAATATCGCCATGACATCGCTTAAGATTTACTAAATAAAGTGGAAAACGACCCTAAATTGCTCGATCGAACCATGACAGGTCATGAATATGACGTCGAAGCTAAGGCTCAGTCGTCCACCCGGAATCATTGAACGTCACCAAGAGCGAAAAAAGCACGACAAGTTCGATCAAACGTGAAGGTTTTGCTCACTGTGTTTTTCGATTTCAACGTTTAAGTGCATTATGAGTTCTTACTTAAGGTCAAAAAGTGAGCGCATATTGAACATTTTTGAGACCACTTGTTTCTGAATTTGAAAATTCTATGCACGGATATTTATAGTATTACAGTTTGATTCGTGAAAAACAACATTAAAAATGAACAAAAAATACAAAATTTGTTCTAAAACGAAAGAAGTTACGAAAAAAAATGTTTTTCACCCAAAAAAGAGATATAAATTTGTAATCATTTATTACATTCTGATCATTTATGATTGAGAAAGTATTAAAATGGCCGAACGACGCAAACTACAGAAAAAAGATAGCTTTTGAAAAATCCTACGAAGCGTCTTAACCATTTTTCTATAGGATTCGTAATTTCGTTTTTATTTATCGTAAGTAATATGCATTGAATCGAAAATTCCAATATTACGCTAAAAGACACGAGATACGCAATAAATCTAGAAGAAGACTTGTAGGATATTTTGCTTTGCCCATACAAATAATATGAACAAAATTCTATTCTTCGTATAGCAACACGAGATAGAGAAAAATATCTGAAAAAAGAATTAGAGTTTTTTTATTTATTTTAAGGTGGTTCAGAAAAAATGCCTATATACTTGATTAAGTAGAAAATTAAGAATACGAAGACGTATATGAATACTGTGATCTCAAATAGAACTTTTTGATCATGTTTCATTCAAGTATTCTAAATGCAAAGAATAAGTATCCGAACGGGCAGATTTTTGGTGTTAATCTATTTGTGTATAACAATTTGGCAATTTAAAAAGACTCGCAGCACCTGCCATTGATGAAAATCTTGAAATTGACTTTGATTTTGCAAAGACTATGCCGGGCACACAAAAATACCACTCTTTTATACCCTCTTCGGAATCGACTCTAATTTTGGAGAAATATTCATCATCTCCACATATGAAATCTTCCCGAAGAGAAAAATCGCAAAGAGATCTCAAATAGAAAAGTAAAATGAACGTTCAATTGAATAAACGATCATTTTTTAAATTACACTCTGAGAGGAAAACAAGACCCAGTGCTAAACTTGATAAAATAGTAGCCTTTCATAACATTTAGTAATACTAGAGTAATAGACAGTTCCTATATGCAATTTTCAGAAATTCTTTAAAAATCCATTATAAAGACAGGCTCGCCAAATATGCAATTTCGAGAAATGTTTGTAATTAAAAATTCTGTAATTCATATTGCTTTTACTATTAAAAATATTTGTTTATTGTAGGACAGGTATAATTAAATTATAATAATCTATTATTGAAAAAATATTTTATTTAATAACAGTATTTGGCGAATTTTATTAATCTCACAACGTTCTCTTTTGAAATGCTGATGACTCCTTTCCACAATAATTTCGTATTTAAAGATAGTATATGAATGTATTATTTGACGGCGTTTTTTTCCCTCGTTTCTTCCGAGGGTTATTTTTCAGAGATTTCACCATTTTTTATTTTCGACTTAGTGTCTGTAAGGTAAACGTCCCAGTCGCTTTCAGAGATTTCACCATTTTTTATTTTCGACTTAGTGTCTGTAAGGTAAACGTCCCAGTGACCGTGACCATAAGAGATTTCATTGACTTCAAATATTTAGAAAATTGTGTTGGAAGCATTATTACAAACATGATTGGTACTGATTGAAGCACTAAATATCCTAGAATGTTATAAAAATTGTTTTTACATTAAATTTAATATAACTTTTTATTTATGAACAATTGAAAGGCAAAAAGCACCGATGTCCCAGTTATCGTAATTTCCAAATCTGCCATGTATTAGTAATCGTGAGTCGTGGTCCCAGTCTCCGTGAAAAAGGTTAAGTTTTCTTGAAATCAGTCTTTAGTGATTTCCAGGTGTATTTGAAGTATATTTTTGTATTTTAATTATGCTTGAATAAAATCAAAGATGTGTTTTTAGTTTTATATTGATTGAGACATCCGAGATGAAATACGTATGATGCACATTATAATAATTAATCATAATAAAAATGAATTTTCTTTAGAAATGTTAAGTTTTTATTTCAGTTAAAAATATTGTCAGATAAAATTAATATTCTATTTGTAAGAAACAGAGTGGTCTCAAAAATAAATCAGCAACAGAAATTATAAACATTGTTACGAAATTTGGTAAATTGCAATGACAAAAAAGTGATATTTATTTAGAGGTAATAGTCTACTCACGTTGACAAAATATTAAAACTATCAATAATTATATATCTATGACATATTTTTCTTTATATTGTGCAGTATATATCAATTTAAGCGAATAAAAAACTACTCAATAAATATTAATTTCACTGAAATATGATAATAAACTAAAAAATAATAATGAAATCACTAAAGTGATGCCAATACTTTACATCACCGTTTTCAGTTTCAAGCACTAATTTATTTTACGATTACTACTCACAGTAACAAGTCAGTTCTCCGATGTCATTTTAAGCCTTTTTGAAATTAATTAAATTATTATATGAGTTGAAATATGGGAATAAACTTTTGTCAGAGTCGTCCTAGTCTTCGTGACCGATCACGATTACTCGAGCAACTATGCTTTTTAAACGTCCCTATAATAGTGACCGATATTTCTCAAACGAGAATTTACTAAATAAAGATTTTACTTAATTTTATGAAAGATAATTTATTTTTTATAACAAAAAAAATTACTTTTCATAACAAAAAAAATTACTTTTTATAACAAAAAAATTACTTTTTAATACAAAAAATTATTTTTGTCCCGATCAAGTAACTTCTTGACATACTAAAAGCTTAAGCAAATAAACGCCTTTGCTAACCTAAATGTTAACCCCTTCGTTGGCATTGACGCAATAGTGCGTCAAAATTTTCCGTGCCCTGTGTGGCATTGACGCATATTTGCG
>JAAAKG020137443.1:0-12900 GCA_010014905.2 Druon quercuslanigerum
TCACCGCATGGGCCACCGAGGCTCTTCCAGAGTGCGAGGCGGGAATCGAACCCGCAAACCGACAGAGTGGGTCCAAATCCTGCGCTTTAGCCCCCACGACCATCGTCCCACACATCTGGGTTTTTAATGCTTCTGTGATTTGCAATCCTTTTTGCAAATTTTACCGATTATAATTGCGGGCCAGAGGTTTAATCCCAACTTGTAAGTAGATAGTCGTATGACACCATTAGTTTCTAGTATTGGGTTAGGAGTGCCACCTAAAGCTACAACAACAGCAGAATCGCCTTATATTTTAAATCAGGAATACATTATTAAACAATTGACTTTTTCAATAGTTACTTTCATTTATTTTCATTTGTTAGTTATTTTATCTCTTTGTGTTTTCATCATCAAGAGATTTTGTCCAAACCGTTTACGTAACGTATCTCATCGTTTTGACAGTGAATATTTTGTTTTGAGTTTAATTTAAAATGTTTCCTAATGCAACTAGAACTAAACCACAAAACGCTAACCGTTCGCGGAGACGCGTTAATTTAAATAACGTTATTGTCCAAAGGATTAACGAACACGTGCGAGGAAGGACTTTCAAAACATCTCCTTCACCAACAATCTTCTCGCTACAACCATGGAACGAAGTCACAGTACGTGACAAACTTAGAATTGATACAACAAATTTACCGTATAGTATATCACAATTAGCTTCAAAGCTTTTATCACAGTGTGGATTGTACACTTCTGCAACTTCAACGACCACAACAACTTATACTGGATGTGGAATCGAATTTCAAATTATTTCTATCACCGCATGGAACCTTTCTGATCATGCTGGTTCTATAAGATTATTGCCAATAGATTTCTTGAATAGTACAGACCAATCGCATGAACTAGCTAACATAGCTTCAAGCTCTATTAGAAGTCAGTATGCTGCCGTCGGATACATCTTTCCATCATCACACCAGCAACATGTCCATTATCAACCTCAAGCGACATTAGTTCAAGCAGTTACCGCTACACTCGGAACTTTAGCTATCATCGATGTAAATGGAAAGTCAGATGCTGAACTCCATTTCAAAGTTAGATGGAGAGCTGCCCTTGGTTCTGATATTAAATTGGATTACATTACCATTATGCACGAATCAAAATTAACTTCAACGCCAAAATCTTTAATTGATGTTCTAGATCGCATTAGTAGCCTTCAATTGAATAGAGATGCTGAACAGGTTTTACGAGTTGAACCCGTTACCTCGAGGGAAAGTTTTCAAGAGCAAGAGCCACCAGTAAACCAACAGCTATCTTCGAATCAATCTGAAGATGATTATCAACTTGTACCGCGACGTATTACGCGAAGTAGAATTTTAAACAAATTTTATGATACTGTTACAATGACTTTTTATTTGAACCTTTTAAACAAGTACACTTAGTGTTTTTCCGTTTTTTGTCTTTACGCGTCCCGTCATTACGCGCCCTAGAATGTAAAGTCAGCTATTAAAGTATCCTATTAACATTATTCTATTCTAAAATACTTGAAATTGTTAAGGAATGAAATATCTAATGAATTTGGTCATGGAGAAGTTCGAAGGTAAAGATGAACAATAATTTAGGGCCTCGCTCCATAAACTGTGACCCGGCACTGAGCTGTCAGTTTCTACGGTTTCGACTAATCATATTTCAATGTATTTGTATGACGCAGTTTATTTATTTTGTAAGTTAATTAATTCCTTATGTCATTAGCAGAAAATATATTACTTAACTGTAGTTTTTACTCTGCAGATTTATGTGCTTGGATGTGCTGGCTACGAATTTCACAGTCAAAATTTGCGACTAGCTCATAGTTACTTTTATTTAAGCCAATATGCAAAATTTCGCAAAATGTTCTTTACACAAGTTGTAGCTCCTATTGAGGTATATATTTCTTGTTTAGAATATTTTTTTCTGATAGTTTCCGAGACAATGAATGATGTATACATTTTCATGTAAAAAACCCATAAGCATCATGGATTTTTTAGTTTATCTCAGCCAATACGTAAAATTCTGCAAAATTTTTTAGATAAAAGTTGTAGATCTCATTGAGATACAAATTTCATTTTTAAAGCATTTTTTCCCACGGGTGATAGTTGCCAAGACAATTAGTGATACATCTAAGGATCAAGTATTTCAATGCTGTGCATTACCGTGGCAACAGGCTTGGGGAGCGGAAAGGCACCCCTGTGACTGGCTACAGACATAATTATGGTAATACCCCTTCCCCGGTTCCAGGTCCCGTGGGGGGCGGGAAGGCACCCCTATGACCCGTCCCAGAAATAATGTTGGTCAAACCGCTACCCCTTTTCCAGGTCCCGTGGGGCGGGACGGCACCCCTGCGACTGGTAACAAAAATGTTGTTTAAACCCCTACCCCTTTTCCAGGTTTCGTGGAGGGGGGGGGGGGGCGGTATGATTCCTATCGAGGATGAGTGGTACTGCAGACGGCGTGAGAATGTGTTAAAGTCACCAGAAAAGTACCATAGTTGAAAGGCGGTAAACGGAGAGCTCCTGAAATACCGGAACAATCCGCTATTGTAGGAAATTATAGCCAGCTACGACATCACGCCATTTGTTAGAACTTGTGAGACATGTCAGCTCAATAAACCTGAGCAAGCCCAATCTCGAGGGCTTATGGCCCAACGTATAGTCTAGGAGCGATGGACATTCATGGCAAACGATGTCATGGAATATACAATAAATAGGATATATTGAGTTCAATAAATAATAATCTTTTGAAGAGGGGAATTTTTACCTTTCTTTAAATATGAAATATATTTTTACAACTTTTCAAATTACAATGTATTGTAACTCTGATCAAAAAATTTATCCTTTTTTAATTCCACATAGCATATTTAAAATATATACATATACAATGAATTTAAAGATTCTAAGTTTATGCGTATATTGTTTGCGCGCGTTGCGGAGCAACTCGGAGACTCTCGACCATTACTGTGTTTTGCCTGCGATATTTTGTGCACATCGTTTCTCAACGATAAAATTTGTATGGGCAAAAAAGAATAAAGCTTTTTTAAAGGTAAGTTATTTTCAGTCTAAATTGTGTTAAAATTACTCAAAATCGTTATAAGCAGAATTTTAAAAAATTGTTCCTTATTCAGTTGCTATTCGCATTTCATTAAATGGTATCATTAATTATTTATTCTTTTTAGCAACGTCAGACGATGATGCAGAAGCAAATGAAAATGAGAATATCCTCAACACAAGAAACACAACCGAACTTGGCCAATAAGGAGAGAAAATACGAATACTTTCTTATATTCAAGGGTCAGGTGGTTTTTAGGCTGAAAATTTCGTCCATGCACTAAAGATGTTGATTGCGCACAATTCTTAGAGAACAAAAACGCGTACAAACAAGGCCCTTACTTTAAACAAGGCTTTAAAAAGGTAATTCCAAATGATTTTAACTAAATTTGAACAAGTGTAATACGAGGCTTCTCAGTTGAAACAGGCTGTTTGTTACAGACTTAAGTTTTTCCCACATTTGTGGAATTTAGACAGAAGCAAAATTTTGTTTGTTAGAAACATTCTTCTCAGAAACGAGATTTTTCTGAGTTAAAATTTGATAGAAATAAATATCTGACAGGGATTCTGCATTCTATGACAATGCATTTTATAATAGTATAGTGAATACAGTAATAATATATATATATATACGGTTTTTCGATATGTCCTACTCGGGGAATCTTTCGTTTTGATCGTATCAGATCGTCTCGTAATCTACTTATTTTCAATTTTGACGTTTTGCATATAAAATTCTGGAAGAAAAATACGAAATAAATGAAGAAAGCCTCATTTACTTCCATTTATCATGAGCAGAATAAAAGAAACAAGTTCATTGACAAGTATTAAACGTACTCGACATCGCTCGGTTGAACTAATACTTTCGTGGAAATAAGACTTTTTCTCGTTTAATATGTTTCTCGTCAAATATCGCTCGAATGAAATACTACAAGAATATGCTTTATTGACCCTCCTTCTTTTGAAGTATAGCCAACATTGACCCAAATGAATAAATTTGCTTGTAGCTAGTATTTACACGTGATCCAAAAAATGGAAATCTAGCTTTTAGGCAAGGTGCATGATAAAATGTTCCATTAGAACACTTTCTTAGAAGAATTAATTTGAAGAATCGAAGTTAAGTGACTTTACAATTGTAGTGTGAATGAATAAATTACTGTTTTGTAGTTTTTATTTTATCGATATTCGTATTTCGGAATTTTCGATTTCCATTGTCCTCCTATATTATTTTGTTCTTTCATTTTGAAATAATTAGTTTCGGCTTGCGAAACTACTCGTCTTTTTATAATTCAAATCAATTTATCATCGTCATTAACAAAGCTACCTGATAATAAGTAGAGTCAACAAAATATTTTAAAAATTTTGCTACTCGATAGTTTTATTTTCATTACAATCTTATTTAAAAATCATCATTATAAGGGTACACAAGAAAATCGAGAGAAAACAAAAAGCCAATAGAAAATTTGAAATTATTTAAAAATACTTGTTTTAGGGTGTTGAAACCAAAATCTAACCTCTAAACTCAATTTCCTCATTTTACTCGAAAAATATTTTTCGCACTATAATGTTTTAATTTTTTGAATTAGAAGTTTTTCTACGAAGTTCATGAGAATCAAACTTCCCCCTAAGCGCCAGGGCCCCCTGGATGCGACCCGCCTTATCACTCACAAAACTGACGTCGGTGAACATGTCCCAATCGAGGAGAGGTGCCGGATAGTTTCTCCGAAGGTTCAGGAAATAATGTATGAAGAAGTTGATAGGTTACTAGCGGAGGGTATCATAACCGAATCTCATAATGAATGGTCCGAACCCATAGTCATAGCTGGCAAACCTGGGGGAAAGTATCGCTTGTGTTTAGACTTCCGTAAATTAAACGCAATTTCCAGAAAAGACGCGTTCCCCCTTCCTTATATGACCGACATTTTAAGGCAGTTAAAGGCCGCTAAATATATCTCAAAATTAGACTTAAGCGCCGCTTTCAGTCAGATACCGCTTGAAAGGGCCCGTCAAACCTTTACAGCGTGCACGGTGCCAGGAAGAGGCCTGTTTGAATTTAAGAGGATGCCCTTTGGCCTGACTGGGGCCCCAGCAACCTTCCAAAAGCTGATGGATAAGGTAATTACGCCCGAGATGAAGCCAAACGCATTTAGCTACGTCGATTATATCACTGTTGTAACTGAGACGTTTTAAGAACACCTAACATGGTTGGGAAGGATACTCGATCGTGTAGCTGACGCAGGATTGACTATAAATCCTGAGAAGAGCGAGTTTTGTTGCTCGGAGATTAGATACCTTGGGTTTCTTGTAAATCAAGATGATCTAAAAGTTACTCTCGACAAAGTTTCACCAATCACCTTCTATCCCGTTCCAAAAACGGGTAAGCAGTTGCGCAGGTTTATGGGAATGTCATCCTGGTACCGAAGTTTTATACCGGAATTCGCAACTGTGGCCGAACCACTGACGAGATTGTTTCGAACTAACGTTAGGTGGCATTGAGCTGTAGAACAACAGCAGGCTTTCGACAACTTAAAAGCAACTTTGACGAGTGGCCCCATACTTGCTTATCCAAATTTCAGGAGTATTTCTAAAAACCCTTTTAACTTTATAGCTGATGCGAGCGCAACCGGGTTAGGAGTCATTTTAACTCAGAATCAGGATGAAGAAGAGAGAGTCATTGCTTTCGCTAGTATAACACTGCTCTCTGCGGAAAGTAACTATACAATCACGGAGCGCGAGTGTCTTGCCGTGGTTTGGGGTTTACGAAAATTCCGCGAGTACCTAGCAGGATTTTATTTTAGGGTAATAACTGATCATAGTAGTCTTCTTTGGTTAAATAATCTAAAGAACCCGACTGGCAGGCTCGAAAGATGGGGCCTCGAACACCAAGGTTACGAATTCGACATCGTAAACCGGAAGAGAGCTCTACACCACGTCCCTGATGCGTTGTCTAGACTGACCAAGGAGGACGAGGCTCCGACGTCGAGTCTGAATAGTACGAAGGACACTCAGTATCTACAACGATTCCATGCAGTGCAGGATCGGCCCCAGATTCTTCCCAACTGGAAAGTCGAAAACGGAATGCTGTATCGCCATAAACCTAATTTGGTAACAGACGAGTTATAAACCTATCTTGAGGCGTGAAAACTCGTCCTGCCTATGGAACTGAGAACCCAGGTATTACAGGAGTCGCACGTTGAACCCTAGACTGGTCACCTAGGAAATGAAAAGACCTATTAGAGGGCAGCTCTCCGTTATTATTGGCCGGGGATGTTCAGTGACGTAGTGCAGTACGTGCGTGTTTGTGGTCCTTGTCAGAAATGTAAAGTTGAACAGGCACGTCCAGTGGGTTTGATGGGACGGCGAATTGTAGAGCAGCCGTGGACGGTGGTAGCAGGTGACATTATGGGGCCTTTTCCCAAGAGTAGGGCAGGGTACATGTATGTTCTCGTACTCCAAGATCTTTTTACGAAGTGGATCGAATGCATCCCGATTCGTACGGCAAATGCCTCCTCAATAAGAAAAGCGTTTGAAGATTTAGTAATATCTCACTGGGGGGTCCCGGAAGTAATCCATACCGATAATGGCACTGAATTCTCCAACCGGTCATTAGAACAAATGTGTCTGACTATCGGCATCATGCACACGACTACTCCAGTTTAACACGCGCAAGCCAATCCTACCGAAAGGTTAAATAGGGTCTTAAAGACAATGATTGTTTCCTTTCTTCATGACAATCACCAAGATTGGAACTTACATCTACCGGAATTCAGGTTCGCGCATAGCACTGCAGTCCACGGTACATTAAAGGTCTCTCCTGTGGTTTTGAATTTCGGTCGGAACCTGTACCTTACAGGTTAATGCGTCGGGACTTAGAAAAAGGTAAACAGAACGTGAAACCGCAACCCAAAGAATGGATGCAGAGAATGAAACGGTTAGATCATCTACGTGACTTAGTCCGCCGATATATCGATAAAGCTTACGATACACAGGCTAAATACTATAACGCCAGCAACAGAGATAAGGGCTTTAGAGTAGGCGATCTGTTACTCTGACCAAACCGAAAGCTGTACAAAAATCGATAACATAGCAGGGAAATTGTTCTCAAAATTTGAAGGCCTCTTTAAAATTAAACGTCGTTTGTCACCTGTGGTATTCACTCTCGTTGACCTCAATGGAAGATACGTCGGTAAGAAACACATTAGGAATCTTAAAAACTACTACAAAGATAACTAAGACATGAACGGTTGTCTACGACTCAAATTATAACCATGACTTTTGAAAAATTTTCTCTTTCTTTTGCCTAGATGCACAGAAGTAACGATAATGGGCAAAGAGCTGTCCCTTCCCAGGGGTCCAGTGGAACTTCGAATTTCCCCGAAAGGACTCCCATGAAACTCGTGCCCTACATCAAGCCTAATAGGCCTACTCGTTTCGAGGCGGATAGAGAGTTCGAGGATAGGGAGGGCTGGGTTAGGGATGGGTGCTCCCGGCCGGTACGTTATTCCGGTCCTGTTCCTTGGCTTTGTGGGAATTGCCAGGGAACTGGACACAAGGCCAGTTAGGGTCCAATGCAGAAAAGGAAGTTTTCCTATGGTTGTGGCGAACCGGATCACACCCAGTTCACTTGTCCCAATTGTAGCGAACTGTATCAGTCGGACCTGGCCCTAGCTGGCCGGCGAGACCGCTCCCCGGGCCAGCTCCTTAGCTGGAAGCACTACCTAGTAGATGCGCATTATCAAGCAATTCTCAAGGCTCAACAGAAGAACGGAGGCAAGGAAAACCCGACACTGAACATATTGTACAGACATAAGAGCCAGCCATCTTAGTAATTCTATGTAGCTTAGCGACAATATTTTCAGCCTTTAAGTTTAAGCAAAATTAGACAAGCTTAAATACCTATATTTATGTCTACATTATTAAGCCTTAATAAACTTATTAATGACAAAGTTGTCACCTTTCTTTTGTCACCCCCTTTCTGCAAGATGGCGGTCGCCGACGGTTCTGGAGTCTACGATTGGCGGATAAAATCGAGCCAAGAGGTGCTGCGTTTTGATTGGCTGAACAGCGAGGGATCAGTTCTGGATCTAGTAATAGGAAGCAGGTCGGCGAAGAGAATAATTTTTTATTGTATCGAGGCAAGGACTGGCCCATTGATTTTATTTGGATATCGCGTTTGGCGTACGACCTACTACGAAGGAGTAAGTTGTTTGTACGTACTGGCTAAGGGCTTTGGCGGTCTATAACCGCAAAAACGCTCAGCTAATATTTTAAGTGCAGTGTTCGACGCTTGAAAGAGACGTGAAAAACGAGAAGCGAGACTTCTCGGTTCTCACGCCTGTTGATCCAAGAGTAGGTTCGCGAGTGCTGGTTTTCTCCCCCCCCCCCTCCATTCTATTGGCTTGTTACGTTATTTGATTTTTATCCTTTTTTTTGTAACGGAAAAATAATTCAAATCTCGAGAGTACGGTCGTAAGAATTGTTCCGTTTCGGACCTCGTGGTCGGTGCTGTTCTGTAAACGTATATTTCTGGGAACCGACCACGAGTAGTTAAAGATGGTAGGATTGGGGTTATTTATGTAATTTCATGGATTCGCGAGTATCCCCATTTCCTAAATAATTGTACTCCTTCGTTTCGTGCCTCCTTTTAGTTTTTCATGTTTGGCAGATAAGAATTGCAATAATCTTAGTAATCTCCACTGTAATGGCGTCGGTACGCCCCGCTTTCGTAACCGTTACGTATAGGCCACACATTATGTAAGAGCTGAATTGTATCGAATGTAGACTGAGTAATAAAGATAGTATTATATGTCGAAACTGAACTCCCATCAAAACTTTCTTTTTAAGGTTTAGAGTAGGGTTTTAAAAGTTTTATTCCTTATACACTCACACTCATGTGTATATATTATAGCAAATTTGGATTCTTTGTGATCTCAGGCCTAATGCCCTGGTAGTCATTTGGACCTTTCATTAGAACTTGGAGTTTCTTTTTTTCCAGCTTAGTTACACAAAGGTATTGCCCCCCCCCCCACACAGGACTGAGGTTAGGTAGGCCAATCTCGATTATTGGAATTTTAATAACTTTGGATAATTCTAGTAATTAGATGTTCAAGGGACAGAAAATCCGATTACACAGTGTTCGAGTCACCATTTAACCCCGGCTAAGTTGGGGGGAGTTTTGACGAGGTAAAAGTCCACCTGTCACATTAAATGAATGCACAACTGCTCTTACCGGCTCCGTAAAGTTAGCACACCAGATTATCGAAAAATTAGCTCTCTATCGTACATTACCAGAAACTCGGAGCAGGGGTCCAATTCCACGAGAGTACTTTTAGTGTTAAGTATTTACGTTCAACTTATAGCCCTGTTTTCCTTATGTAAAATGCAACTTTCTACGGGAGAGTATGTTTGTATCGAATGTCATCCGCAAGTCCACGCCACATGGAGATCGCCAGGCCTGCTGATCCATAGCCGGAAATGAGAGGGCGAGAGACAAAGATGCGGTTTTCCCTTCTAGGCAGCGATATGTAAAACGCAAGCTGTCACCTCAAGTCAAGCAGAGCTTGAGGTAACGGACATCAAAACGGACATCTCAGGGTGTGCTAGATCACCGCCCACAGTATGAAGCTAAGGGAGAGCCAACCCTGACAGCCGGCCGACAACAACAAACTCACAAAGCCCATTTCCGTAAGCCCCAGAAAGTGCAAAATAGCGCGAATAAAGGCGGAACGTATCGATAAAGCCAATCCACCTTTAACACTATTTATATAGTTTCCGAGTTGAGAAAAGGGTTGGAATCTAGAGCTCACTCAGACCCTTCCGGGTTTCTGTCTTAACAAATTCTTTTTATTTTGCCGACAGAATCTCTCACGTCTTTCCCTCCAAGATGGCGGGTCAACTTTCAAATCCGGACGCTACCATTGGCCGCCGATACAGACAAGCAGAGAGAACGCAACCACTGGCTCACAATATTGCCATATTCAAATAGAACTTCGGTACCGAAATTTCTTTCGTAGGAAAAACGAACAAATCGTTAATTTAATAATAGGTTAAGAAAGAAAGTTGATTTGTATTAAAGCTTCCGCATCAGAGTTAAGGTATGTCGTTATTCTTGTTCGCTGGTAAAGGACTTGGCGGGATGCATTGCGCTGGATTGTGACCGGGGGGGGGGGGGGAAAGCTTTCAGCGGTTTCAATTGGGGCTTTTTGAAGAGTTTTAGTATAAATTAAGGCTCTCGTTCTCAAAATTGTGGGTAGTGGACTCTGTTTGATTAATTGTCGGGAGTGTGCCACGTGGTCAGACATAATCGAAGACTCGTAGGGGGTAGACCACGTTAACTTGGAAAGATTGAGGGTCTCCAGCCTTCTGACGGTTTCTTATGTTTCTTTTTGGCTTACCGTAATAAACCGTTGTTCACGATACCATCCTAATTTTATTTTGTTGAGTAAATATAAGTTGTTCTACGTAACCAAGTGGCTCAAGTGTAGATTTTATTAGTTAGGAAAAACCCACCCCTGAGTGTCATCTCCTTTTTTGCTCTTTATAATAAAACCTTTTTTTGGAGTTCCAGAGTTTAAGCTCCCCTTTTAATGCATAAAAGTATTTCTTATATGTATTTATCCTTGAGCGAAACACGTAGGTAGGTTTTAAAAGAAAGAATCAAAGAGACAAAAGAAATATACCCTGATAACTGCAATGTATAATAATATTTTTAAAATATCGTATTTTTCCATATCCGAAAACTTTTGTTAGGAATTGAACTACGATTTAATAAGAATACAGATCTGTATCGAAACGCGTCATCTTGATAACATCTAAGAATAAACGCTACCACTGGTATTAACCACAAATGAAATATTTAATATTGCTCAATTTCTATTGAAACTAGTATGCTAATTTCTCCTGCCTGAGGCAACAATACAATATATTGTAAATGAATTAAACTAAATTAGTAATGATGAAATAGAGGTTGTTAAAGACAAATTAAAGAAGCATTTAATTTCCGAAAATATTTCATGAAAACGAATAATGAATATTATAAGTCCCGTGCTAAGCAGTAATCCTTTCACAAACAGTTTGAAAAGTATGGGTACCAATTATAGGCGCAAGTATAAAGAAAAATTGAGTATGTTGAGCCCGTTTCAATTTCACTGAGAGAGAAAGGTCAACCTATAAGAAAGGGTGATGAATACTTTCAATACGTCACAACAAGTCTGTTCAAGAAGATCTACTCACTGATCCAAAGCCATCCGAGGAAGGAATTCTGAATGATTTCACTGACGAAGCCGTATATAAGCGAAATAAGTACTTCGTTGAATTTTCTAATGGTTTAAAGATTATTTTATTTATATCAAGATGCCCTTCAAGTATTCAATCCTATTGGAGCATCCAAGAGAAAATGTAAATAAATGGCTGTATATCTAATTGTGGACAATTTATCACTCACGAAGCGTTCTCACATTAATAATATTAAACTTGTAGCTCTCTGTCGGGAAAATCATTTCAAAAATGAGAAAGTTTATGCCAAGATAGTGGAAGAACTAAAAACCATTGAAGAATAGGGCATACTTATTTAGGTTCTCTTCTATTTGTTGCCAGAAATAATCTAGGAAGACATAGCCTAGGTGGCTTTGTTGAAAATTTCAGTAAAGTCAATTACTTTTGTAGATACTGTCTTGTAACAAAAAAAGAATTATTTGAGATAAAAATTTGTTTGCCAATCATATGAGCCGCGAACTGTTAGCTCCCCTCCAAAGTTTGTTCTTGTGGTGGTTTACGTGCGTTTTAGATCATTCAATTACTGCTCGATAAAGGTACATGCATATTGCTTTCATTACATTTAAAAGTAATATCGTTTTATAGATTTTAAAAATTATGTCTTTTGCCTGTGATTAAATTACGTTTTTTGATTAGAGAAAAATGGATTAACACGGATATGTTGTGAAATTCTATATTCTTATACACTGCATATTGCATATATACTGTTAGTGGTGAATATCTATTTATTAACGCTTGCTTTAAACAACTCTATCATATTGTAGTTTTTAGTCGATGCTATCTTTTTTGTTAGTTAAACTTTAAAACCAGCCCACATTTATTGTTAAATCGTAACAGTATCTTATTTCATAATTATAACTTTACCATTTTTAAAATATTGAAAATATCTTTTTTTATTTCTTTATTAAGTTTTCTGAAAATTTTGAAGAGAAATGGTAAAACTGCAATCTTGAAGTTTAAATCCATTGATTGCATTTATATGAGTTTTGTATTGCAATCCATCGGAATCTTGTAATATTCTTAAATCATAAGTGACGTAAGTTGAAGGAATGTCCAAACAACCTAGCATTATTATATTTGTAACCAATCAGTCTTGTTTTAGTACTTTTTACATTCTCATCTAGAGAAGGTATTAGATTTTTGTAAAATTTACCCTCACCGGTTTTTGTCAAATGTCCACGCTTTGAGACCCCCTGAGCCCAAAAAACAGGTTTTTACGAATGTGTCTGTCTGAATGTATGTCTGCCTGTCAGTCTGTCTGTGAGCACACTAACTTTCAGAAGAAGTGACAGATTCGTTTGGCCTTTGGTATACTCTTTTAGTGTCTCAAATACAAGGTCAAGTTCGTTAGCCAGCCATTTTGGATAAAAATTCAAAAAGTGAGCACATTTAAAAAATTTTTAAAACCACTTTTTTCAAGATTTGAACATTCTATGTACAGATATTAGTAGTACTTGAACATACTAATAATATATCACAATGACTTTTTTCGATAAAAAAAATTACCCCAGTTATAGCAGTTTCAAAATCCAAAAAAACAAACGAAAATGAACATTTTAAGCCGAAC